>PISW01002163.1:0-288614 GCA_004023785.1 Mungos mungo
AAAGAAGAAAATGGCAAACAAGAACTTCCTTCTTTCTTCTTACTCTAGTATCTGATTTCTCAACTTAAAACTGTCATGTCTTAATCTAGAGGACCTTGGAATCATTAGAGGAGGAAGAAACTTAGGAGAAAATCAAGACCCTCCCACCTCCCTCTATATGGCAGAAACTCCTAGTTTCCTACTCAGTGGCCATTCCCCCTTCTTCCATAGACACAGAATCTTAATTTTAGGGGGACACTTTACCATGAGGAAAAGGAGACCACCTTTCCCAGCCTCCCTCAATGGTAGGTGTGGCCAGGTGACACAGATCTGGCAAAGGAGAATCTGGCAGCAATGTTCTGCAGGAGCTCCGTTTGGCAAACACCTCTTCCGTGCTCCCAGTTCCTCTTTTCTGCTGCCTGAAAGTCTGACATGGTGGTAAAAATTAGAGTCGCTCTTTAATAGGACCATGAGTGGACCTGGAGGATGGAAGGCAAAATAATGCCCCCAGGAAAGATGCCCACGTCTGGATCCCTGGAATTGTAAATAAGTGACATGACATGGCAGAGGGAAATTGAGGATGCAGATAGGATACATGTTCCTCATCAGCCGACCTCAGAGCAGCTCATGGATTGCCCAGGCAGGTCCAAAGTAATCACGAGAGTCCTTAAAAGGAGAAGTGGGAGACAGAAGAGCCCCCGAGGGATGGCTGAGTAAGGATGACGTTGCCATCTTTGAAGATGGGGAAGGGGCTGTGGGCCAGGGAACGTGAACACCCTCTGGAAGCTACAAAAGGAAACGGTCGGAATGTCCCCTTAGAGCATCCTGGAGGAGCACTGCCCCACCGGCCCCGTGACTGTAGTCCAGAGAGGCCTCGAAGTCCTGACCTCCAGAACCATGGGATAAATAAATGTGTGTTGTTTGAAGCCATTTGCTTTGCAGGCATCTGTTACAGCGGCTACAGGAAACTAATACACTGGCTCTGAGGATGGCAGAGCAGAAGAGGGAAGGGTGCAACCCTGGGTGACCTAACTCCAGGCTCTTCTTATGTGAAAGAGTAACGCCTTTGGTGCTAACCCCCTGTCACTTGGGGCTTTCTTGTAGGCACAGCAAGATACAACTCGTAGCTCATCTGCTGCATTTTAGCTTAATTTTCCTTAATGTTTATTTGTTCATTGTAGCGTTGTACTGTTTATTTATTTATATGTAACAGTGCTCTCAAATACTTATTTGAGAGACAGAGACAGACCACAAGTTGGGGAGGGGCGGAGAGAGAGGGAGACAGAGTCCAAAGCAGGCTCCAGGCTCCGAGCTGTCAGCACAGAGCCCGACGCGGGGCTCAAACCCATGAACTGTGAGATCATGACCTGAGCTGAAGTTGGACACTTAACCGACTGAGCCCCCCAGGCGCCCTGTGGTCTGCTACATTTTAATTAAGAGACTCAGATCCCTGAAGATTAACTGATGTTTTATTTACAGCATTTAGCCTTTTATTCAGAATCAGAAGTGGAGCCCAGGGTCTCCCAGTCCCCACGTTTATGACCTGCCCAGAGGTATACAGTGATGATTCTCAGCTTGCACTTGCACTGGAACCATCAGGAGGGCTTGTTACAACAGGAATGGCGGGGCCCCTCCCGAGGGTTCCTGACTCAGCAGCCCGGGTGGGGCCGAAGGACCGAGCTTTGGTCCACGCCATCGCTGGACCAAACTCTGATTAACTACACTTTCTCTGCCATTGCCAAACCCGTCACCAAAATCCAGCCCTCGTGGACCACATGCCTGCAAAACCGATCAGCTGCCTGCCTTGTCCCCGGTCCTCCCTACCCACCCTCCCACCTAACTCATTTTGCGTTTACCACATCCCATTTCTGTTTCAAAACGATGGCAGCTTTCTCTTGTTGATTACATGAACTGCAAGTCCCTCTGTGGGACTTTGGAGGCTGTCCTCCGTACTTGCCTCCAGCCAAGACCCCTCCAGCCATCCCTCTGAAGAGTTAGAGGAACTGAATTTTTTCATGATGATGGTTTTATAACCCAGGGACAGAGAGAGCGCCCAGAGAAAGCTGGCCGGGTCAAACCCTTTGGCAGATCCGAACTGGAAGCCCAAGACCGTTCCCATCCACCAGCACCTGCCCCAGGGCACAAGGAACCGGGTCCCTTGCAAAGCAGCCGCAGCCCGTTCTGCTTGAGGGAGGCAGCAGAGACACCATGGAGACGCAGGATGAGGTGAGAACATAATGTGCATTTCAACTAATTGCTCCAGAAAAGGAATGCCGCCAGGAGGACCTGAGATCGTTTGTGTGCTGTTATTCTGAATTTTGAAAGAGAGGGCAAACTTTGAGGAAATTGGCAGCAGCTCCGTCCAGCTCCAGCCAAAATGGCATTCTGTCCTCCCCGAAGCAGCTGGGTGGCTGTGTGGCCCTGGCAGTGGCCTCCCGCCTCTCTTTGTGTGCGCAGAAGGACGGAGGCGTGGGGCACCCCAGAGGCTGGAGCAGCTTTCAGCACCCAGGAGGGGGGATGGTGCAGTTGGGGTAAAGGAGCGCCCCGCCATCCACCGGCTGTACGCCTGGCGTACTTTAGGATCTCTCTTGGCTCCTGTCATCAAAATGAGTCTTCAAATAACTATTAGCTGTGCCCTTGCCAGCAAACCTGGTACCTGTAACACTGAGGGCTTTTCTCTGAGAAGGAAAGCTTTTCATCTGTTCATGGCACATTTTCCTCCCGCTCCATTAAGAAAGAATTAATTCTTTTGTGTCTTTGTTCTCAGTCTGGTGCACTCGCTTCCATTTTTCCTTCGTGTTATTTATTCAGGGAAACCTTCCGTGGCTCTCAAAGCTGGGGCTGGGGTGTCTCGTCGCCCCACTGTGGGCTCCGTCTGTGCTCTCCTGGGACTTTCCAGAACAACACACAATCGGAGGCTCCCGGGGCTCCCCTACACACGCAACCACAGTGCTCCCTTCCAAGTGTTCGCAGAAACGTGGCTTTGAATGGTGACTCTTCCGACAAAAGCCAACCCAGCGTCCCGTCTTGGATGGGCAGTCCTCCCTGTCTGAGGTCTGGTGAAGGGTCCAAAAATAAAAATAAAAAAAAGAAACCACACACACAAAACTCCTTCCCACCAGGAGCTGCCCAGAGTGGCCAGGCCAATGCAAAGGTTTCCTTCCCAAGTCCCTCCCTCGGCGACCCTTCCAGAATGGTTCGGAGGGAAGACACATTCCTGCAAAGTGTGATCAACAGTCAAGAATACAAAAGGTACTATTTTTATTGAAGGTCTCATCCCTTGTGCTCCGCGAAGTTTCTGACTTGTCAATCCTCCGTTTCTTTCTACTGCTTTAGCCTTCTCAGAGTGACTAATCTCTGCACAATTTAAGTGGGAGGAAAGTGAAACCCTTGCCTTGAGTAATTTTAGTAAACTTCATATTCTCCTACCTGGATTTAATCGTGGGAAGATAACTGGACGATTACAATTTTTAAAAAGCGGGGGGGGGGGCGGTGGAAGGAAACAGCAGTTCTGAGCAAGGACGTATCCACACACGGAGAACTGAGTCAGGCAATCACAGCCATTCCCAGAGAACCTTTCGGCTCTGTAGGCTGCAAGGTAACACACCCTGAAAGGGATGGTAATTACTTTGTAGTTCTGGAGGCTTCCTCTGAGTAGGATGTTGAGGGAAAGAGGGAAGAGAGTAACTAACTTTTTTAATAAAATGGGGGATGGAAATTTCAGGTGAATTTAAAGTACCTGACAAACAGCCATCTCTTCTCAGTGGTTCCTTGTGTTTGCCCCGGACTGGGAAGCCATCGCCTTCCTGGCTCGTTCATGGAATTTCTGTGTGGTCTTGGTCTTACTCAATTAACCTCTCCTCTTCTGCATTTCATCATGGGTGGATGGGTATAAGATCAACTTCAAAGAGGTCCAGCGCCTAATTAATGTCTCTAGGGTGCCCGGAGAGTCTAGGATGGAAAAAAAGGAAACCACCATGTATATGCAGAACCGAGACCGCATGACAGCAGGTGGAAATTATTACTATTAAATGTGACTCCATGTCAGAATATTTGGCAAACTCCTCTCTGGGGCATGAGAAATGTCAAGTTGATGAGAATACGTGTCCCCTGTGATTTACGCTTCCTCTCTCTCCCTCTCTCTCTCTCTCTCTCTCTCTCTCTCTCTCTCTCTCTCTCTCCCTCTCTCTCTTTAACTTGTTAGCAAATGATCATGCTACATGATAAATCAGTATACCAACAAGCAATAAAAAGTGAGAATAAAATAACAAAAAAGCACGATGTAATGAACAGCTTCAGGAGAGGACAAACCAGCAAACAGACAGCCACCTTTCCATGTCGGCCTCTTCATCCATCTCCCCCTTCTCTCCCGCCAGTAGGTCTACGCAGGGGCCAGAACGACCCTGACATCCGGCGGGAATGTTGGTGTAATGGTGCTTCTGAAGTCAGGAAAAGAACTCATCATAAGTTCTTAAGAGATTCATTCAAAGCCTTCGCCAACCCCCGTCATCTTCTGCTTAGTTATTTCATAAAGAGTCGATTAACGGCAGTAGCAACTTATTGTAAGCTCCCCAAATGGCATTCACCTCCTGTAAATGGAGACCGCCGCCATCTTTGCTGTAAGCGCAACAGGATCGTTTTCAAATTTTCTTCATAACAACTTCAGGCTGCAAGATGGCGTGGTAAAGTCAAAACCTACATTTGCTTATTTATCTATTTAACTCGTATGTATTGAGTTCCCTTGGAGTGACAAGAAGTACGTTTCAGTGCACCTGGGAACAGTAAGACAAGGCAGACAGGATGGGTAATTGGTATATTGTGAACACTGCAAGTGGGCTCCTAACCCATTTGCACAGGAGGAGATGGAGGAATGTATTTAAGTCTTCTATTACTGAGATTTTTAAACTCAGCAAAGCGACAAAAGGGGGGAAATGGCTGAATGACGTTAGGTTTGGTTGATGCTGTCTATTCTTTGTGAGGCACACTTCCTTTCTGGATATTTTAGGATCCCTTTTTACACTGCTGCTAACCTCTAATCCACCTTATAGACAGAATCTCCTTCCTCTTGCTGTTATTTCTTATATTTCTATTGGCTTTCTGTTTTTCACGTAATATAATATATAATATAATGGGACTCATGGAAACAATGAGTGTTGAAAACAGACAAACTAAGTAATGTATTAGGGTTCTCCAGAGAACCAGAACCAAGCATATATATATTATATATGTTATATATTATTAAATAATATATATCAATATATTATATATAATCAATTAAATATATAAAATCAATTATATATATGTGTGTGTGCATTTGTGTGTGTGTGTGTGTGTGTGTGTGTGTGTGTGTGTGTATGAAATCAGGAATCAGCTCACACTACTATAGAGGCTAGCAAGCCCAAATTTTCAGGATGGGCCACCAGACTGGAGACCCAAGAAAGCCAATGTGCCAGTTTGACTCCAAAGGCCATTGGCTACAGAACCAGGGAGAGCCAGTGTTGTAGGTAAAATCTTAAGGCTGTCTGCTGGAAAATTCTCTCTTATTTTAAGAAAACTGGTCTTTTTATCTTCAACCAGCTGGGGAGGCCCACTCACATTATGGAGAGCAATCTGCTTTACTCACAGTTCACCAATTTAAATGTTAATCTCTCTTAAAACACCCTCACAGAGACACCCAGAGCAATGTTTGATCAAATATCTGGGTACATTGTACCCCAGCCAAATTGACACGTAAAATTAACCATCATAGTTAAAAGCCCTATGCCAACACAATTTTGTGACTCCTTGTAGCATCTTTCCCTATAAGCTTGTTTAAAATATCCCTCTCCATTTCATGTCATGGAGAAAATAACAGACACAGGACTAGGGAATAAATTAAATATTCCAAGGTCAGCCTTATCCTAACTGCTACCATTCCCGATGTATCGTCATACCATTTAACTATAATTCTTAAATGCCCAAGATGTTAGCTTCAAACATGCTTCCAAAATCTATTACAATGCTTTAGTGCAATTTAAAAAAATAGGCAAATTTCTTAACTACCTGAAGAGTAACAGATTCCTCCCACATACCCCACCCAACCTTCCCTTTTGGAATGGTAGTGCCTCAAAGAACCACTGACCTACTTCATTACTTGACGTTCCACATAGACCAGAAAAGGGAGCAGAACATAAATCTTGGGCACTCCCTGCTTTCAGAAACGGAAGCTGGCTTTGGAAAAAAGGAGCACATCACTGCAAGAAAGTTGCATCACATACATTTAATCTGCAAGTACATTTGGCCTCTTTTAAATTAGGGGGCAAATAATCATGATTTTCATTTACTTTACAAGGTACCAATGAGACTGTGACACTGACTTCAGGTGAAATTACACATCATAATCATTGACTGCAAGGTGCAGATTTTGAGCAGTGTCATCAATATGGTAGGTGTACAATAAATGCTGGTTAAAGTTACACTTTGTTTTTCAACAGATAGTTTAAAATGAATGATTATAATAGAGATGTTTGTTTACTGATTCATGTAATGAATATACATGGCTGAATACTTACTATATACCACATATCTGTGAGAACATAAAAATGATAAAGCTTTATTCCTAGCCAAAGAAGTGCAGAGCCCAGTACACAAGAGAGAACAGCCAATGACGAATTAGAATAACAACGTGAGAGATGCCAGACCAGGGGATCTACTAAGAGCCAACAAAGCGAAGAGAAATGGCTTCCCCTACGTTGCTTTCTTTGGACCATCATCTTGACGATCATACCTAAAATACTTTCACAAAGGACACCTTGTGGTTGTATTCCAAAGTCAAAGCCATGACAGATCGATAAATAGACATGAGACTACTGGAAAAGATACTGGGCACTGATACTGAAGTAATCACTGATTACTCTTATGGATGGTATCTACAGTTGAATAACAATAAATTATTTTTCATCTTAACGACTTTGAACTAAGAATAGTTTGTATCAGAATTGGCAATCACACACTCTTTCACGGGTACACAGCAACCTACTTAAGAGCTACATTACATCTTTCCCTGATTCATCACTTCATATTCTGTGGTCAACAATAAATTCTTCCCCTGCCACACATTGTGCCAACTTTCACACGATTCAAATGTCCAGTTGATACGGGCCAGTGAAAATGGTTCTCATCTGAGACAATAATGGCATATCAAAAGACTAGAGACTGTTCTTGGTAGCAGGTTGATATTTTTATCAGGAAGCAACACTCTATTTATTGACTTAATATTCCAGTACAGTTTAATCCAGGCCTATGGATTTGCTTTTCAGGTGTCAGACCTGGAAACAGAATATTGAGCTAGAAATGTTCCTTAAAACAGCCTCATTTTACAAATGAAGAATCACAAGCCAAAGTAACTTGCCAGAAATGGCAGAGTTAGGAAATGATGAAGCCAGAAATGTATTCTAGATTTCCTTACCCTTTTAATTCTATCAAACTCTGATAATGCCATCATCCTGAAGGCAAACATGAATAACTACCACTTGAATTGTCTAAAATTCAGAATCAATTTGTAACTGGGTTGCTTTTTTATCAACAGATAATTGCACATGGAAAACCAAAGTCCCCTGAAAGAAATTGGGGAGGCTGGGACTGATCTGTAGAGATCAGGCAATGGTGATACTGTAGGAAGTACACAAGAACCCTAGAGAACATGGTCTCCTACAAAACTTGAACTCTGTGAAGACAAGAATTGTGTGTGATCCATTCTTATGCCCAGTGTATAGCAATGCCTGGCAATAGACAATTAATAAAGCTTCATGTGGCCAATGAGTGGCTCTACACAGACCTTCAAAACAACACTGAATAAGAATAATGATCATATATAATGTGTCATAGCTAGGGAGCACAGCACCTCCCTGAAGGTTGCAGTATTTACGAAAACGAAGAGGAGTTGCTGACATTCACTCTGTTGAGTGATAACAACAAACCACGCCTCATTGATTTGAAAGTTGATGGCCTTATTAAGAAAGAAATAGAATTTCTCTTTCTTTCAAATCTGCTTTAACAATCACATTTGCCTACCAGTACCATAACTATGATCTCTTGTCATAAGTGTCATGAGAGTGTGTGACTTTTCACTTTCTAGCTCAAAATGAATCTTTCCGCAAATGAACACTGGAGAGAGATAGAGAGAGAGAGAGAGACAGAGAGACAGAGAGACAGAGACAGAGACAAAGAGAGAGAAAGAGAAAGAGAAAGAGAAAGAGAAAGAGAAAGAGAAAGAGAAAGAGAGTTCATCAAATCCACCAACTCTAAATAAAATAGTGGAGCTGATTTACATTTCCAGGAATAAAACACTAGGGCTCAAAGAACTATGGGAGTTTGGACAAACTTAAAACAGGTAGAAGTTGACCAGCTCTTGGAGCAAGACTAGCAAGTGCACAGTGCAGACAACTGTCCAAGTCTGCAAGAGAGACCTTGAAGCAAATAAGGAGAGAATATGCTTTCTGCCAAAAATGCTTACTGCCCTTATCAATTGCATTTAGACTACATTACACCCGACATTACATCATAAACACTTAAAAGGCTATTTGGCAGCAAGAGCTGATATGAATGAAAAGAAAAGTAACATTATGATTAAAAATCAAGATTTGAAAGACATTTAATATCATTAAAAAAAACTCTTTAAAATATACTGGGGCATAAAATAATCTATATGACCCCAGCTATATAAAAACTCTAAAGCACGTGTGCACTGTGTTTATTATCTAATGCAATGGAACAAACTTCTCCAAAACTTAGTAGCTTAACACAGCAGGACGTTTATTTGTCCATGAATCTGTAATCTGGTTCCAGCTCAGTGGAGAGAGCTCCTTTCTCTTCCACTCGATGTTGGCTGAGGCAACCTGACGCCGAGCCCAGAATCATCTGAAGTTTTGATCAATCACATGGCCAGTGGTTGATGCTGGCTGTTGACTGGAAGTCTTGGTTCCTCCCCATGTGGGTCTCTCCATTTGGTCTTCCAATGAAGAATAGTTTGGGCTTCCTCACAGCGTGGTGCCTGGATTGAAGGGTGAGCACCCAAGAGCAAGAGCAAGAAAATGAGGAAGTAGCTGAATTGCATTCTCTAACGTAACCTTTTAAATCACAACATCACTCCCATCAAGACAGCCGAGACTCAAGAGGAGGGAGCAAAAGATTTCTCAACAGAAGAGGGAGGGGAAGGGAAGACAAGCGAAGACAAGGAAAGGCAAGGCTAAGGAAGGGAAGGAAAGGCAAGGGAGGAGAAAGCAAGGGAAGGGAAGGAAAAAAGGAAAGAAGGAAGGAAGGAAAGAAGGATGAGAGGAAGGAAGGAAGGAAGGAAGGAAAGAAGGAAGGAAGGAAGTGAAATGAAGGAAGAGGAAGGGAAGGAAAGAAGGAAGGGAAGGAAGCCTGCCCAGATAATTCAAGAAATCAGCTGAAGGCTGTTCTGAATATGAGGACTACATATACGGCTTCAGGGATCCAAAACCAAGCACATTCGCTGTGTAGAGATCTCTTCTATTAAGAAGGGAACCAAGAATATTTGCTTCTATAGTTCTCATTTTTAAATACCTATAGTTAAATCAGTCAAATCTAGCCCAAATAACAAAAAGTTCAATTGCAGAAAGATTGATTTACAGAATTTCTAAAGAAATGAAGTTTTTGTTTCACTTTAGAAAACATCCTGGGGTTTGCTGCAAGATTATGCAGATTTGCTGACTAGAGCTCAAGGGATCCACTTTATATGTTTTATATGTAATTACCAAATCCATTATTTACATGTAAATAAAGCCTTCTCTTAACAATAGTTGATCTACCTAGTGGTCTTATTTACAGAGGTTTAAATGTTAAAGTTTATTCAAAGTCATATCCAAATTGGTGAGAGCCACAAATCCATAATTGCCAAGTCTTCAGAATGACCCAAAATGTCCACCATTTTTCTTGGGTTCTTCAGAGACTGTGAATACAATTAAGTTCTTTAAACTTAAACAAAATAGCCCAAAAAAAGATCAATGAAGGGAAAAAGCAAGGTACCACAGGGCTGGAAAGGGAATAGCATTTTAGGATGTTGAGACCAGGATAGCATTAGAGCTCAAGTGTCCTACTTCCTCTGGAAGGCAACCTCTAGAATGGACCTTGTGCAATCCCCTCGCAATGAGTGCCGGCTGGTCTTGGAGCTGCTTCTAGCAAACAAAATATAGCAAACGTGATGGAATACCCCTTCCACACCTGGGTTCTCTCTCTCTCTGCAGGGGGCGGCTGGGAACTGAGAGAAGCTTCTCAAACCGGCAGGGAAACGTGATCACCAGTCCAAACTCCCACAAGGAACAGAGTCCTTCCAAGAACCAGCTGAGTGGACTTGGGTCCTTCCCTGACTGAGCCTTCCGATGAGACTGCTCCCTGAGGGCAGCTTTCCTATAAACACCTGAGAGGAAAGTACTTGGCTCTGCTTCTCCTGGATTCATGACTCACAAAAGCAGTGAGATAACATGGGTTTACTGTTTTATCCCACACATTGTGGGGGTCATTTGTTCTATAGCAATGGATACTGTTACGGATGGAATCATGTCCTTCAGAATTTGTATGTTGACGCCCTCAACACACAGTCCCTCAGAATGTGACTGAATTTGGAGAAAGGGCCTTCAAGGAGGTAGGTAAGTTAGAATGAGGCCATCAGGGTGGGTCTTAATGCAATCCGACTGTGTCCTTGCAGGAAGAGAAACGCCAGAGATGCACACACACAGAAGATAGACACGGGGGGAAGGCAGCCATCACCAAGCCTTCACAGGAAACCAAACCTGCTGACATGTTAATCTTGGACTTTCAGTCCTGGAATGGTGAGGATTACATTTCTGTTTTGCCTAAGCTTTCAGTCTGTAGTATTTTGCTATGGCAGCCCTAGCAAACTAATATAGATCATCGGCGCACTTTCTTTTTTATAAGTCATACATAGACTAGACCGTGGGTGGCAGATTAAGTGGGCCAAATCTGGCTTGCTGCTGTCTGTGTAAATAAAGTTTTATTGGAACACTGCCATGCTCATTTACTTATGTCTTTATCTACATCCCTGCTCAACAGTGCAGTTGAGTATCTGAAACAGAAACCATGTGGCCCAATATTTACCATCTGGCTCTTTACAGAAGAAGTTTGCTTGTTGTTGACACTTGGACTCAACAATCTCCAAGGAATCATATATTCAGATTTTGCAATGTAAAACTCTCGAAGCTGAAACCTGACATCCAGGGTGAGTCTCGAAAGATGAGTCTCCATCTGACATCTCGAAGGATGGTCACTGGACTGGCAATGTCAACATCACCTAAAAACTGGCTAGGAATGCGCATTATCAGGCCTCATCCCAGACCTCCTGGGTGAGAAATCATTGGAGTAGGGCCATGCAATCTTTGTTTTAACGAGTTATCCAACACTGATGGGAACCATAGTATCAGACCACTCTCCCCACTCACATTCTTGCATTAAAAATGTAGTAAGAATTGTTTTACTCTTAAAAAAAATTGTCAGACCACAATAGGACCTGCAAAAAAAAAAAAAAAGGTGTTTTTTTGAAGGACGTAATCCAGGGTTCCTTGATTAAAATGAAAAGTGAAGGTGATATTAAATAATAATAATAGTAATAATAATAATATGATTGTTTGATCTCTATCATTTATCTCTCTTTGTGGAATTAGTAAGAAACCACAGCTGTCAGACCATGTGTTTACTTTAGCAGCCAGTTAGAACCGTCCCCTGAACCCAACACCCTGACAGTGCTAATCTCCTCTGAGGAAAGAACGGTTTGCGTCCTGTACTTAACATGTTAAACAAGACTCGAAGCAAAACGCTCTTTCCAAGACCCAGAAAATAAAAGCGAAGTTTGATTTATGTATCAACATTCAGCAACTATAATAACAAAAATTCAGGGCATTAAATATATTTTCTACATGTAAGAGTTACAAGAGAAAAAAAAAAGAAAAAAGAAACAGGAAATGGTGACGCCCACATGCTCAGAAGAGGAATCCCAGGACCAAAAAAACCATTTCCTGCCCTGCAAGGTAACAGAAACGTCTCTTCTTTATCTCTGATCTGGTGCCCCTCAGAATCAAGGTCTAAGCCGAAATGTTGGTTCAGGGCTGGCAGAAGCATTCTGTTTCTTCTTTTCCTTGAAAAACACAGACCTAGAATGGAGTTCTCTGTCTTCTCTCCATGCATGAGAAAGAAGGAGAAAGAATCGTCTTCCGTTACTGTCACAAGCTGTCCTTGCTTGGCCTGCCTGTCAGTCGGAATCTGCGACAAGTGCTAGCTAACCAGTGAGGCGTGAGGCTGGCTTCTGCATTCCTGGTGCCCTCACTCAGCCTTCTAAGATGCTGAGTTGTGGTCAAACACAGCTCAAAATCAAGCTGTGTGTTGAGATGCAATCAGTAGCATCACATCGTTTTCCGGTGAGGCCACAGGTGCACAACACAAAGACAAATCAAGGTTCGGTCATTTTCTGCTTACTTGGGAACTTGACCAGCTCCACAGTGTAACACTTGGGAAAATTTGCTTCGATTTGACTTGCTCATTGCCTTTTTTCCCCCCCTTGCTATCAGGGCTCTAATGCTCCAAATGGAATCGGGGGATGGGTGGTTAGCCAATATATAGACCAGGGCCTGCATAATCCTATTAGGTCAACTTCCAAGTCTCAAATAAGGAAACGAGTGTTAATTTACTGGAGTATTTATCCACTCTGCCTCTCTAGGAGACACGGTTCACTCTATAGAAGTTTTAGAGGTATTTGCTGGTTATTGGGATCATTTCCTCTTGCACAAAGAGGTACCAAAAGATGGAACTCCTTCTTCAACAAAAAACAAAAGGGAATGCTGGCTAGATCTCTACTTGAAACAAATAGACATTCTCTAGAAACTTCCAGATAGTTGTTGAGAGTGTATGTTCACCCCAACCCAACAAGCATTTTTGGTTACCTTGCATACAGTCAACACTGTTGTCTCTGTGATGTTCCCTCTTCCAAAAAAAAAAAAAAAAAAAAAAGATTAAGACACAGTATCGGATTGTACGATGGTACAATCACTCTGGAAAACAGCTTGGCAGTTTCTTACTAAATTAAACATACACTGACCTTTGGATCCATCTATTCTACTCTTGTGTGTTAACCCAAATAAAAATATTTACCCAAAGCCAAGCATAGGTCCACAAAAAGACTTGCATATGCATAGTCAAGGAAACTTTATCTGTAACAGCCCCACACTGGAAATAACTCAAAGGCCCATCAGCAGGCAAATGGAAAAACAAATTGTGGTATGTCCATGCCATGGAACACCACTCAACAATAAAAAAGAAGGGACCATTGATACACACCACATGGACGAATCTCAGAATCATTGTGCTGAGTAAAAGTGGCAAGGCAGAAGAGAAAAATGATTCCATTGAAAGCTGATTATGTAAATGTCTGATTCCATTTACATAAAACTGCAGAAATTGCAAACTAAGCTGTAGTGACAGGAAGCAGATCATGGTTGCCCAAGGTTGGGGGCGGGAGGAGGGAGGACTTCAAAGGGACATTAGGAAACTTGAGGGGGGATGTTCACTATTTTGAGTGCGGTGATGGTTTTATGGGTTCACACACATGTCAAAATGTGTCAGAATGTACACTTTAAATGTGAACATGCATATTGCCTGTCAGGTGTATCTTCATAACACTGGTGTTTTGGGGGGCGGTTTATGATGTTATCCCTACCTTATTTTCACTGGCGAGACCAAATATGGTGCAAACTGGAAATGTGTGACAAGTTCGCCAAGCACTTGGAGAAGTCAGATGAGGCGTTGCTTTCAGCACCATGAATGTCCTCTTGCTGAGCAATCTAGTCCTCCTCACTCGTGTCCCCTGTCCCCACCCCAAACCCAGCTGTACACCAGAAGAACACATCATCTGTGTTTCCATTTTCACAGACTCTTATCACACCTTCTCTCCAGGAGAAGAAAGAGCTGATGAGAACAACTCTTCCTTCCCTCTCTGTGAAGTCAAAGAAGGGGACAAACCCAAGGTGAGAGGCCAGGCTGCAGGAGGCCCGAGACCCCCGGCAGGCCACAGGTACCAGCCGTCACCAGGAACTTACCTTGGACTGGGCAGTGGGGCCTTCTGGGTTTAGTCTAGATCTGATCTCAGGGACACAGAGAAGTGAAAGGGGGGAAAAATCACCTGGATAGGAACATTCCTCACAAGGCCCCATCCTGGGGTGGGGAGGAGAGACCCTTTTCCTTCCTGATCTCATAGGAAAGCACCTGCTTCTCAAAGCAGCCTTGTACCTGCAGACAGACGCTCTGCAGGAAATGCCATTAGCCGCCAGTTACCCAGCTTACAGGCGCACCTGAAGGGTTGATCATGAACAACGGGCACCTTGCCTTGTGACAGCGCCCCCATCTGAAAGCCATTCCTCTGGCCCAACTGTTGTTATGGCGAGAATCTCTTTCCCTTCCCCTCTTGCTATTCCATGGCCCCCACCCAAGTGACCCTAACAAGCCCAGGAAGGTTATTTATGATTCTCTGATATCACAAGATGAGGTTTTGATATTGGTCCCATTGGAGACAAAGGGAGCAAGGCGCTCATGCCTCTCCATGCTCAGCCTTCATGAAATACAAATGAAATACACCAGGTGGGGTGCCGTGATGCCCAAAGGGCAAAAATTCATGACACCGCCTATGTATTGAGGACTCTAAAATCAATTTCCAATAGGGAGCCGGGGGTGTATGATTTCCAGTCCTAAATCTGAGCACGACTACTGGAGATTCCATAGCATTTTCTGTTTAACACCGTCTTCCATCCATCCTGCCCTTGAACGTCTCCGAGGAAGCGAGCCCTCCAGGAAAGTGATGTTCGTGCATCAACGTCCATAGGCTCTAATGACCATGAGCAGTTTCTCACACAGAATGTTGATTCCACATGTTTGGTCTAAAAGCATAGGTCACAACTGCAGCAAGTTTACCAAGGCCTGGGGACGTTTTTGACCGTCGTACCTGGGGGTTGGGAGCAGCTAATGACATCTTGTGGGTAGAGGCCACGCAGCTGCTAAACCTTCTACGGTGCACAGGGCAGCTCCCCCACCACACGCACACACCAAAAAAGTCTCTGCCCCCAAAATGTCAGCGACATGGACACTGAGAGACCCTGATGTACAATGAAAAGTTTGGTCTTCCTGGGTACTTATCAATTTTAAGGAAATGTAAGCCACCTCTGTTGTATTTGCTTATTAATTTAATGTTTATTTATTTTTGAGGGAGAGAAGGGAGTGGAGGGGCAGAGAGAGGGAGACACAGAGTCTGAAACAGGCTCCAGGCTCAGAACTGTCAGCACAGAGCCCAATGAGGGGCTTGAACCCACAAACCATGAGATCATGACCTGAGCCAAAGTCAGAGGCTCAACTGACTGAGCCAGCCAGGCGTCCCATGGGGTCTTCATCTTAAATTCCATTTTCAGAATCTGGTGTTAGGTGATGCATCTCCTTTTTCTGCCTTGATTTTGCATGTGTTCGAAATGGGAATGATCCCATGTCCTATTGTTCTCTTCTCTCTGTCTTCCTCCCTGAGAGCCACTAATGAGTGTCTGCCAAGTACTTTGAAGATTCTGATTACTATGATCCCCACTCTATCAGTTCAAGAGTGCAGAGCCCCTGGGTGTCCTGCAGACAGAAGACTGAGCCAACAGAGCCAGCCTGCCCTGTCACTGTTGTGGCTGCTTCTCCTTCTCAGAAGGCAGTATCCAACCCCGAGGCTGGAACTACTCAAAGCTGAATTATTCAAACCATCTTCAGAATCTACTGGAAGAAATCAAGGGTTCCGCACGATTAAATCACAGTCTTTCCCAAAGTCAAGGCGTTCCCGTGGCCAGCGAGCCAGATTCAGATGACCTTAGCATGTAGCAAACATTCAATAGATCTTTGTGGACTGCCTGCTTGAAGCATAATTCAGATCAAATGTGTAACACCACTGGGGACATTAATACCTAGATTTCAGAGTCACCATGCAGATTACATACATTGTTTTTAAGGTTTTTTTAATGTTTATTTTTGAGAGAGAGACAGAGAACGAGCAGGGGAGGGGGAGAGAGAGAGAGAGAGAGGGAGACACAGAATCCAAAGCAGGCTCCAGGCTCTGAGCTGTCAGCACAGAGCCTGATGCGGGGCTCGAACCCCCAAGCAGTGAGATCATGATCTGAGCCAAAGTCTGACGCCCAACCAGCTGAGAGCCACCCAGACGCCCCTACACACATTATTTTTAAAAGCCATTCCAGGGGCTCGCATATAGGAAGCATTGCCCAAAATGACTTCAAAGTCAGCTGGATGACTCTAAAGTTTCATCAGTCCCTCAGAAAGTTCTTGCCACGCAGATGGTGACCTGATGTTCAACCCACAAATCTATCTGCCAGAGCGATGACCGTCCTCTGCGGCATTCTTGACCCCAGGATCCCAAGCATCTCTCTGCTCAGAAGCAACTGCAATGTCACGTTCCTGGAGCTGGGGGCATCAGCCTGCAAACTTGCACCCGGCACACGCCGCATAAATCAGCCGTGTGAGAGCTGCCTCGAGACCCAGAAAACACGACGCACGCGTCTGTCATCCTGGAACGTCCAGCCGACCCGAGAAGTCAAGGCAGCGTCGAGTTATAGCGAACTCACAATGCCAGGCGCACGGAGGTGTTTGCATGAGAAGCATGATTTATAAAGACACAAGGAATCCGGAGGAAAGGACCTGGACGTGCGGGGTTCAGTCGGGCCGAGACACAAAGTAGGAATTCCAGAAGGCCACGCCACCCAAAGCAGCCTGCGCTATCCTTTTTGCTTCCCTGCCAAGTGTAAGGTGGTCGTTCTGATTTTCCAGGCAAAACTGCACCTCCAGGGTAAAATGTGAGCGCGCCGTGCCTTTGCTGGGTGGCACGGCTGATCCCCTGGAGCCTGGGCTCCCTGGAGGTTGTCGCCAATCGAGAGGGGACAGAAGCAGACCCTGGTTGTCATGCGCTCGAGAGCCAGCGGCAGAGTGAGCAGGAGGGCTTGGTGAAACACGGCTCATCCGGCCCCGCGGTGAGCTTCAGACTCGAGGCCGGGGCCCGAGACTGCATTTCCAGCCGCTTCCCAGACCTTCGCTTGGAAAACCACTGAATGAGAATGTGGCTGCCTTGGAGCCAACAGCAGACCTCTTTGGGGAAAATATGCAAGGTGCGCACGGAACCAGGGGTTGGGAGCACCGGCCTTCAGAAAGCTGCACGTCAAGGCCTGCACGGCGATGACATCATATTACTTGATGTCCAGCATCAAGAACCCGGGAGGTCTCCAAGGCCCGGCTCCGCTAGACAAATACTTCTTGGCCCCCTGCCAAGTACCCGGAGCTTTGCACTGACACCACCTCACTGACGTTTTTATCTCAGTCTGGGGGTTGGGGGATGGGGGTCAGAGTTAAATCATGCAAAAATGCTTCCGCGAACTGCCAAGGAGAAGAAGAGGAGATAGACCAGAGGATCTAATGAGAGATTTAAAGACACACACACACACACACACACACACACCACACCCACCGACGCACCCTGAAGTGACCTCGCACAGGAAGGGGTGGAGGGCAGAAGAAGGGACCAGAGAGAACAAACAACCCACAGCAGACAACACATAAACTGCTCTGTGGTCGGGTCCAGAGCCTAGGAATCGAATCACTTCTGGAAAGTGGCAACCCCCCGACTCGGCCTTCTTCTCGTCTGACACACGTTTTACTGGCATGAGCTTCCTTTTCTCAAGCTGCTTCCTGGTCACCGCGCCTTGCGCTGCGTCTGATGTTTTCCAGAATCTCCTAACAAGCGCCCGTGGAACCCACATGTTTCATCCACCTCGGACAGGTGCTCGTCTTGGCAAAGAAGCCCAGGGCGATTTCTGCCAGCAGCTCTACTTTTTATTTCTTGGTTTTAATGAGGGGAGCTGAAAAATAGGTTGGCCAGCTGAGACTGCCAGGGAAATCTGAGACGGCAAATGCAATTATTAACTGAGTTGAAATGTATTATTAATAATAATGCTTAGCTCTGTTGTACCATTTTCTGGCTTCAAAGCCACTTACAAACATCAACTAATTAATCCTTACCTCAGCATGGTGAAGTAATTAAGTATTATTATCCCATTTTACAGAGAGGGAAACTGAGGCACCCAGCAGGGAAGGGCCTTGCCCAAGGCCACAGGAAGGGCAGGACACATTCTCAGAGTCTCAGGCCCTTGGTGCCTTTTGATCGTACACAGGAAAGGTCTCGATTCTGGGAAAAATGAAGTTTCTAGAAGGAACCACGCCTCCAAAAAAAGGGACGGGCGGAGATGCCCCCCCACTCCACCCCGGGGCCTCCCCTTTGCACAGCACCTTGCTACAAATAATCAGAATTTTATTTTTCTTGAGCGTTTTCCTTCCTCATGGACTTCTAAAGGCACGCGGACGTGGGGGAAACGCTCAGCGTTTTACTGATGTATGAAATGACCAGGGTCAACGCTCCTGCCCGCGCGGCGAGGACGCGAGCCCGGTGCTTGGACTCCAACTCAAGCCTTCTCCCTCGCGTCCCGCAGCCGCCCCGTCCGGTACCACGTAGCTCAGCCTCAGCCAGGAACTTCTATTCGAGGGAAAGAAAACGAGCATCAAACCGGCAGGCTCGGCCAAAGGGGCAGAACTGGGTCCGAGTTGCCCTCTTACAAAACGCTGTCCTCGCGTCCAGGCCCCGGATGCGTCTCGCAGCCACCAGCCCGCCGCCAAGTGCGTCGGCTGGCTTTGTTCTAGGACTTCGCCTCCCTCGCCCCTCCCCCCGTGCTGCCTTCTGTCTTCAGATCTCCTCTTCAGCAAGAAAGGCGACAGGGCGGGTCTGAGCGCTGGCACTTTTCTAAGTCTCTCCCCCACAGTCTGCAGCCTCTGTGGTTGTTGAAGGTCTCAGACTGAAAGTGCCACCAAATGTCCTGGTGTGAGCCCGTGGGTTTCCAGGGGCCCCTTCCTGGTCCATCCGTGCCCCACCGTTGTGCACTGATGGCGTGTTGGGGGGAAGCCGGGGGGCGGGGGCGGGAGTGACAGTGGGGCAGCTACACGCCACCCCTACCTGGTAGAAGCCCCCACCCTGCTCCCCAGAGCCCCCCCCCCCTCATTCTGCCCTCCCCAGCTCCACCTCGCCTTGCTGCACCAGCCACGTCAACACAACTGGTAAGTGTATCCACTGGTGTTTCTCTGTTCGCTGCGGGTTCATGTGAAAGGCGTCAAGTGAAAGCTGTTAATCCCCCACACAGTTTACAAGACATCTGTAGGGGCGCCTGGGTGGCTCAGTCGGTTAAGCATCCGACTCTTGATTTCGGCTCACGTCATGATCTTAAAGGTTTGTGAGTTCAAACCCCGTATCAGGCTCGTGACTGACAGCACCAATGCCTGCTTAAGATTCTCTCTCCTCCCCCCCCCCACCTGCCCTTCCCCTGCTCTTTCTCTCTCTTTTTCTCTCAAAAATAAATAAATAAACTTAAATTAAAAAAAACAGGCAAAGTCAAACTTTACTTTAGTGACGAGGGAAATCCAGTCGGTGATAAAACTATAAAGAAAAGTCCAGATGTGATTACCATACAAAACAGAATAAAGGTGAGTTCGTAGGGTAGGGAGTGGGGTGTGAAAGGGACTGTGGAGGGCCTCTGGGGCGACCAGCAAAGTCCTCTTTCTTAACCCGGGTGAGGTTGCAAGAGCGTTCCCCTTATAATTCATTTATCACTAAGGCATGTCTATGCCGTTTTCTATGGCTCTGCTCTTACACTTGTAAAAAATCTTAAACAATGCATGGAACCACATGGCCCTCATTCATGGCGCATGGGAGGTGTGGGAGGTGTCCCGTGACAACTGTGGAATTTGATTTTACTTTGGTTTAATGAAGGTATTTCTATTTCCTCCCATGAAATCCAATAGGATCTCTTAGAGTTCTCCCAGAAAAGGTAACAAGTTTTGAAGATTTGTGGTGGGTGCTTGCTCTGAATTGTGCCAAGTTATGGCTCCAAGTCTCTGGAATTCAGGGCGGCTGGGGGTAGGGTGCGTGGGGAGAGCCTCAGTCCCAAAGGAAAACCTCTAGGGGAGCCCTGATTCCCTGCGGCAGGTCTGGGACCGCAAGGGCCCCTCATGTGCAGGCCGGGCCAGCTCACCCCCCCCTCACACATCGCCCCTGCTCACACCGATGGATTCCTGCTGCCTTTCCAGTTCATCTGCACTGGGTTCTTCTTCAGGAAGCCTTCTCTCAACCTGAGCTCAGCAGGTGTCTCCCCTCACACACTGCGCCCTCCCCCTCCCCCCATGGAAAGTGTCTATTTGCGTGTCTGTCTCAGGAACCAGACTATGAGCTCATCTGGGGTAGCCGTGGGTCTTGTTCATTTCCGCATCTGACGCCTGGCGTCGCACCCACACATAGTAGGTATTTAGTAAATGTCTACCTAACCTAAGCATAACTGATTGATTGGACGCGGCCTTGTACTGACAGGGGCATGACCAGGGCCCCCTCAGCCTGTCCCCATGCACCTTCCTCCATACACACCGACTCTCCACATTGATCTGGCCGAGAACTAGGATCATCTCATGAGACTTTAAAGTACATCTTCCTAGGGGCACCTGGGCGGCTCAGTTGGTTAAATGTCAGACTTTGGCTCAGGTCATCATCTCGAGGCTCATGGGCTTAAGCCCTGAGCCGGGCTCTGTGCTGACAGCTCAGAGCCTGGACCTTGCTTCGTAATCTGTGACTCCCTCTCTCTCTGCCCCTCCTCCGTTCACGCTCTGTCTCTCTGTCTCTCAAAACTAAATAAAACATTAAATAATAACGAAAAAAATTTCTTTTAATGCAGGTTCCTAGGGTCCCCTGAGTGGCTCAGTCAGTTATGCGTCTGACTAGGTTTCAGCTTAGGTCATGATTTCACAGCTTTGTGGGTTCAAGCCCCACATTAGGCTGTGCACTGACAGCTCGGAGCCTGCTTGGGCTCTCTCTCTCTCCTCCCTCGCTGCCCCTCCCCCACTCATGCTGTCTGTCTCTCTCAAAATAAATAAATCTTTTAAAAAAATAATAAAATAAAGTATAGGTTCCTGGGCCCTCACAGAGGGATCTCAGAAATGTTCCTGGCATTATTCAAATGTGTCAGGCAGGGTTTGGAATCACGGCTAACGCTCGGTCAGAGAGATCTGACAGGATGTAGAAACGGTGTTTCAGGGGAAATGGAAATGAAATAGTAACATCCACGTAAACGCTGGACAAGCCATGGCCAGAGTGGAGGGAAAAGAGGAAGGAAAACTCCTGTCATAAACACGGGATTTTAACATTTTAGCACAATCTCAAGCAAAATAAATTTAGTCAAAGACTTAGCCCCACAATCCAGAGCACCTGTCACATAAACCGTTTCTTCTCTTTCAAGAAAGCAAAGGGGCGGGGGGGGATGCAGCGGTCTCTTTAACTGAAGTTACAAACTCAACTCTTTGGTAAATGCCGAAATACCTTCGATCACACATTTACACACCTATGAAAACAAAACGTTTGGTCCGAAATGCCAATACGTGATCTCGAGCCTGTGTTAAAGCCATCCAGCTGCAAAAACATCAAATCGATCTCAGGTTTTTGGGGCGGCAGCTTCAGAAAAGGGCCAGTGACGGACTCTAAATAGAAAGACATTTTGAAATTTTAATGGTAAAAATCAGATTGCCTTCAACCTTTTATCGCCTGTATTTCTTTTACGTGTGCAGAACCGACTAAGGACACCGATGACCCCTGCAAGTGTACCTCGGCCGGGGGGCGGAGAGGAGTGTGTGCTCTGGGGCCGGGGAGAGAGAAAGGATACCTGGTTGAATGAAAGTAGGTTGAACATTTTGTGGCTGAGCTTCCAGCCCGACACCAGGCAGAATTTTGCCATTAGCACAGATGCAAACGAGGGAGGAAAGATTAGAAATCATGGCTACTCCAAAGCCAAGGGTAAGACGTCCCCTGACAAACAGGAGAGCGGACAAGGCACTTGTTAGCCGGTACAAAGATATTCGCCATCCCGTCCGCGGGATCTGGGTTTCCAGGAGCCCTTTTCAGCTGCCACAGGTGTTCCTGCCCATTCCTGATCCGGCTGGAAGGGGCTGTTTGCTCAGCTTTCCCCCCTGGGCACAGCCACGAGTTGCGCTGCTGTAATTCCAGTCCCGGCGAGCTCGGTGCGTCTTCAACAGTTCGTGTGTTGTTATGAACGTAGTGACTAACTGAGGGGTGTTTGGCTTTTGAAACCGTGCCATGAACGCTTCTCTCTCATCTCTGAGTGATGTCAGCCCCATAAACGGGAGAGGGAGAGGAAACAATGGAGAGTTCAGTGCTAAAGATTTAATGAGGGGGGACCTTCTCCTCCCCCAATCTAAAATTGCCTCCAG
Organism: Mungos mungo; assembly: GCA_004023785.1. NCBI lineage: Eukaryota > Metazoa > Chordata > Mammalia > Carnivora > Herpestidae > Mungos > Mungos mungo. Next base: position 22,375 of record PISW01002163.1, read on the forward strand.
TTTCTGCACAGGGTGGTTCAAAGGGTCTCTGAAAGAACTTAGGATGTGGATATGGATTTAAAGTAATTGGGGTGTTTTGGCTTTGAAATTCCCTATGGGGAAAAAAATGTGAAGGCTTCTTACCCTCTCCATCAGCAGATGATTGCAAGCCATTCATAGGGACTTTATGAGAAGGAATTGCTGATTTCCAGCGCACCTGACACAGATGATCCAAGCAAACCTTCAGACAGCCCTCAAAGGCAGGAGACCATGAGTTTAGTGCCAGAAACTAAAAGACGTGAGCCTTGGAGAGCTGTAATTCAGTGCCCAGCAAGCCAACAGCTGAAGGAGAGAGCAAAACCCAGGATCCCCCGCTGAGGGACTTAGGTTCCTTCCAACTTCCAGAGACAGCCTTAGACATCAGTGTAACCTAGAGGGCTCTGTGTCCCCGAAGGAGAGACACATAGCAATGACCTTCATTACGAACATAATTTTAAATCCATGGTTTCACTTTACAGCGCAATGGTGAAATTGAGCGGCCCTGATGACCCGCTGACAGCGAATGCATGATATTAATTAATGGTTCACAGGACCCTTTGCCAAAACCTACTCTGAGTGCTTATGCTGACACAGCACAATCCCTTCAACGGGTACAATTCACTTTTCACGTTTTTTATGGTAGCCTCCGACCAAGGCGGTGGAGACGCAGCACCGAGCGCCACAGCGGCTCTCGGGCCTTGGGATGCAGCAAAAAACAGAAACAGAAACAAGCTCTCCCGTGCAGATGTCCTTGCAATGTCTGGTTCCAAATTGTCAGAGTCCAGACGCTCAGCCAGAAGCTCGGGGCCCAGATTTCTGAAGTCACTCTGTGTCACTGGCTATTCGCCTCTTCTCCCAACACTCAAATCACTTTCTCCAACCCTGATTAGGCTTTCTAAGACGGATTGTTTTCCCTGAAGCCCAATTCCAGATACTTTAACTTAAATGGGTAAAAGTCTCAAGAAAGTATTCTTTATATATCATGTCTGTGAGACCATCCTTGCCCGCCACTAATTAAATGGCCCGCATGACAGACAGAAATGACCCACTCTCCCCAACAAAACAACCCCCGTAAGCCGGATGACGTTTTTGTTCAAAATCCCACCACAAATCGAGACTTGATCCCACGAAGAGGCAGATCACCCGCCCTATGCCGGGGAGAGCCCACGGGCACCACCTTCGGTTTTTTCTCAGCACTTTTGCCCTTTTTAGTTGTTTTCCTCCCAATTTGTACCTCAAGAGCTAGGACTCCGTGTAATTAATGGCCAGCCAGTTTCCAAATGGCCGTTTGGGACCTGAAATTTGGACCCAGGCAAGGATTTTTAACCTGCATCATTATGTATCTGCACATCGAAGAATAGAACCAATGTTACAATAGAACGGCCATAACCTTGAACTTATAAAGGTTTTCAATAAATAAATGCATCTCTGTCGTTGAAAAAGAGCCACCTCGTCGAAGCAAATCTCTCTCCCCTTTTGCACGGACAACATAGCCCTCAAAGCTCCTTTGATTTCAGACACTAATAAGAAGAAAATTCTCATAGTCGCATTTGAAACATGTCTCTGTAGGGAATGGACAATCCACAGAGACTATTCCAGAAGCAGGCTTGGTGCAAGTGTGCTGGCTGGTCTATGAGTGCGCATTCTTTGAAATAATGAGAATCTACGAGAGCAGCAGACCCTCAGTTTTGACTTTCAGTTATTCTTTCTTTCCTGTCCTTTCTCTAATGTGAGCTGGAGAGCCTGGCTATTGACAGATAGATGGTGGCCACACAATGCTAGTTAATGGGTATATCTGGGTTTCCCCTTCTAATCCCACCCACCGCCTTAAGACCCTACAAACTAGAAAGCAAAGAGAATCATCGCTACCAGCTTGCTAAGGACTTCAACCAAGACTAGTCCAAAGTTTAACAGGCCACCTTTCACTTGATCCTAGGACAGAACAGAGATGGCTTAATCCCACTGTCTTATACCTGCAAACTCCTCAAAACCGAGTCCTACGAATCATGTCCTAAGGCAGCCTTGCTTTACAGATATGAAAAATTAAGCAGAAAGATGTAAAATGATTTATTCAGCCTAAAGAACTACCAGCCCCACCTTTCCTCTCCGATTGCTAAATAAGTCTCACTAATTTTCTCAATCTGATAAATTACCGATAAAATCAAAGGGAACGTGGATCTCCATGTTCTTGTCTCCCAAATGAGGCCTAAAATCTGTGTTTGTTTGCATATGCATTTCCAAAATGAGTAAGTTAGAATTACATCGCTTATGTCATTTGGTACTGCCTTCAGGCCGGAAAAACACAGGCATATTAGTGACAAGTATGGCTTGAGTCACCTAACCCAACTAAGCCCTCAACGAAAAGCCAAAGGGAACCTCAGTGAGGAAGTTGGAGATGGCGGCATGAAACGGGACCTCCAAATTCCTTACCGTGTTGTGGATTCAAGATGAACAGTGGGCATGGAGGTGACTCAATGAGCATGAGGGTGTATGGAAATCACAACTTCTCTGTATGACAGAAATCGTTAGAGTAAGTCCCTGTAGCATGGATAGCTGATGCTTGAGGTGGCTCATCCTAAAAGTAGAAAAGTTGGGATCGCCTGCATTTATGATATAATTGGCTTTAATCAATGTAACCAACTCAACGGACACTAGCTATTCTAACAGAGTAGTCGCCAATTACTACCAGGAACCACTGGCAGTGATTGAGTACTTCCTAACTGCCAGACACTACGGTAAGCGTTACTGTGGGGTGTCTGATTTCATCCACCTCCTCAAAACTTTGTAAGCAGGGTAATAAAAGTACCAGAACCAAATGGACTGGGGATGCAAGGCAGGCTCTTTCACACAGTAGGAGTGTGATGTTGGGCAACCTCCCTAAGCCTCAGTTCCTCCCCGGAAAAATGAGGTTATGGTGGTGGATGCATCACAGAGATCATGTAAGGATTAAATGAGCATATATAGAGAAAGAACTAAGCCTCTACGTGCCATTTACTCTTGGTTTTATTTGTTGCTTTGTTCTTCTGGGCTTTGGCCCAGTAGTTTATCAGTAAATGAACACTGATAGCAGAGTATCTTTCGAGGAAGAGCAAGTATGTGGGGCGCCTGGGGGGCTCAGTTGGTTGAGCATCCAACTTCGGCTCAGGTCATGATCTCACTGCTCCTGAGTTTGAGCCCTGCGTCGGGCTCTGTGCTGACAGCTAGGAGCCTGGAGCCTGCTTCAGATTCTGTCTCCTTCTCTGTCCATCCCTAACTCTCTCTCTCTCTCTCTCTCTCTCTCTCTCTCTCTCTCTCTCTCTCTCTCAAATATAAAATAAAACATTAAAAATTTTTTAAAGAGCAAGTGTGATATTTTTACTTGAAAAAGTGAAACTTCAAGAGTGTGTCCTCATACGGATGACCAGAGAGAATGCAGTGTCTCGGATGGTCTTCCTCATTCGGTTCCCTATGCGTGTCCCTCACAAAGTTTCGTTCTTTGTCCAAGAAAGGATGGAATCATCCTTTTGCTAAATACATACAAGCCCCCGTGCTTTCCTGAGAAGCAGAAAGAAAGATGAAGAAATGACTTGTCTCCCACAAGCCCAAGTTGAGCTCGGGTGCTTCTTGCAGCTCCTCCTTCAGCAACTTGTGTGTCCCCACAGCCCACACCACTATATGCCCACCTTGTGTTCCTCAGGTCATTCATGCTCGGAATTCTGCTAGGGGGGTGGGGGGGCAGATTACTTTGTGCCGGTAGCCTTAGGGCAGAGAAAAGGGACAAGAATCCATCTTCCTGGCTTCCTGATGTAACCATTTGTATTATACTCTTCTTTCCATCATGGCTGCCTCGTTATTCCAAAGTACCAACCTCTCACCTTCCACGGTTCGTTCCCATGGTTACTACGCAACCCGCACACCTTACTGTTGCCATTGCCGTTGTTGATTTCACTTGACAAGTTATCAGGCTTCCTAAACATGACCAAAGACTACTTCCTGCATGAGAGAGCAGAGTGTAAGGGACTGCCTTTTCTATTTTCAAGTTTTAAAATGAAATTCTTCTGTCGGTGAAACATCAGCCTTGAGCTGTGGCCCCTGATTCCTCAAAGACTGTGGTGGTTCCGTCTTCCAAAGGAAGGTAAGACTGACTGCACCAGGCGAGGTTGAAATGTCCATGCTGAGAACTTGATTCCCTCAAGAATTCTGCCTGTGACTAAATCTATTTCCTCCAAGCAGTGGAAATTCACGGATGGCCTATGGAATAGTTCCTTGTCTATCATTAATTCTGCCACTGGGTCCCCTACATAATGAATAAGCATAGAAAAATGTGATTTCTCTGAAATAGAATTCTTGGTCTTAGTTGGACTCTCAAAGCAAAGGGGAGGAGCAAATCGTTTCCAGATATGTTGTGTTTAAAAGAGAATAGAACAGGGGCATTGGGTGGCTTAGTTGGTTAAACATCCCACTCTTGACCTCAGCTCAGGTCTTGATCCCAAGGTCTTGAGTTCAAGTCCCACACTGAGCTCTATGCCCAGTGTGGAGCCTACTTAAAAAATAATAATGGGGGGGCCTTGGTGGCTCAGTCAGTTAAGCAGCCAACTTCGGCTCAGTTCATGATCTCACAGTTCATGGGTTTCAGTCTTGTGTTGGCTCTGTGCAAACAGCTCAGAACCTGGAGTTTGCTTTGGATTCTGTGTCTCCTTGTCTCTCTCTGTGTCCCTCCCCAACTTGTGCTCTGTCATTCTCTCTCTCTCTCTCTCAAAAATAAACATTAAATTTTTTTTTTAAATAATAAAAAGAGAATACCATCACATTCAGTAGCTCCTATTTTGGCAGGTATGGGCAAGGAGTATTTATCATCAAGAGAAATTAATATTTCTTAATTCCTCTTGACAAAGGAAGAATGACAGGTAGGATTCATGATTATCTTCCCGTTTTGAAAACCTTCGTGATGGCAATCCGTAGGATGTTGAAATTTAAATGCACATGCTCTCAAAAGTCAAGGAAGCACTCAAGAATGAAGTGTCCCCTCCTGGTAGACAGAGGATGGACTCAGAGGACCGGGGGCTTCAGGGTGTAGCTCTGGTATCTGTTTAGGATGCCATTGATTCACTGACATCTTGAGCTGCCTCTCTGTGTTTGCATTTGCCTACCTACAAAAGATACGAAGTAATACATATGTTACCTTCCTCCAAGGCATGTGGCTACCCAATATAATTCGGTAAGAATGTTGAGGTTCTTGTATTAAAACAAAGTATTACTTAAACTCACCCCAAGATGGAAAAAAGAAGATAGGACTTCATTACGACATCTGTCTATGACTCCTGAGTAAAGGTACCAAATGCTGTTCATGGCCACAGGAGAGACAAGACCAAGACCGGTGTCACAGGCTCTGCAGTTCAACCCATCTTCTGCCCTAGTTTGCTGGGAGCCCTTAGGCAATTTATTTAAGCACTCCGTAGTTCAGCTTGTTCATCTGTAAAATGGGTATAATCATACTGCCTCACTCATGTAGCATGAAGTAGTTAATTAACGATGTGTAAAGCTTTTGAAAATATAAAGTGCAATGTATGTGCTAATTATTATAAATCCAAAAAAGCACCACCGTTCAATGTTTAATTACCTATATATTTTATTGAAAATATATAAAGCATGTAATAAAATTAACATCTATGTCAAAAATTACTGCTAGCCTGTGCTGTCTTGTTCACTCCTCTACGTAAAATACAGTAGCAATTTCCTGAACTAAAGTGATAATTTTATTCAATGGTAGAAGTTTAACCAAGGTGACCAGGCCTAACTGGTGATTCACTGCGTCATAAAACAGCATCTCCCATTCTTGCCTCAACTTCCCTCAGTTTTTATAATTCAATTAATGTCACACTAGGATCTATTGGTGAAGTGTTAGAATAAGGTAGCAAGGTTTGAGGCCACGTTCATGCTGAAGGCTTTAAACACTTTATGACTTCTTGTCTAGGTCTTTGAAGAATAACCCAAAATACTTCATTTTGGGGGAAAAATATTTTAAAAATGACTTTACAGTCATGTTAAAAATGAGAAAATCTGAAGCAGAAGGAAGTAAAAATAAATGGATACCAACCCTTCGCTTCTAATTCTCGGCTATCAGAGATGTCAGGAAAGGGAAATGTCATGGCCTTGATCTCTTGCTTTTCCACAACAAAATAGACTCCTTGACTATAGCAAAGAATATTTCTCATCTCCAACAAACCCTGGGCTCATCCTTTTTTAATACTGGTTCGTGGGCATTCAGAATTTCAAGCGGAGGACAAGAGATACGAAAGGAGGCCATTAGCCTTTAGATAGGATTATTCGTCCCTGCTGGAAAGAAAGACTGATCCAGACATGAAGACCAAGGACATGTGGTCCCTGTTGCCAACTAGTCACCAGGTGGTAGGGACCCAAGCCCAAAGTTTTTATGAATAAACTTAAGACTATTCTGAAGGCCATAAGGAAGATGTAGTTGAGTGAATACAAGAATGGGGAAATGACTGCATGGGTACATGTCACTGCTCAGGGGATGCAAAGCAAGGACTAGATCTCGATGGCAAGTTCCTGGAGCGTATGTGTCCTGGAGGTGCGGGGGTATCACAAAAGGTGGGGTGGACAGGGGCAAAGAGGCAGGAAAGCAGGAGAGGGGAGCGTGTGTCTGGGTGACCCAGAACCTGACCCGGGAGGAGAATGCTGGGTTCCGCCTTCTCCTAAAACCAAGCAAAGCCAACCAGCGTCCTTGTTCTGAGCCCCATCTGATTGCATCTGAACCTGCAGACAAGCCTCCAAATACTCTGGGGTTACCTCTTCCCAGTGCCTCATTCAAGTTCAAATGCACCATTCTTGATGGGCTATGCCCTCCTTTGGTGACGAGTGTTCTTCCGGAGAAGTTAGCCTGGGTGGAAATGGGTGAAATTCATTTCCTTGCTTTTAGCAACAAATGAAATCTGCCCCGCTTGGGAAAGTTGGCCCTGCTGCTCTGTTTGTTCTGTCCCAGACTGGCTTCCACGCCCGGTCCCCTTTCTGCAGCTCAGAAGCTCCAGCAGACAGGAGAAACAATGTGTACAATTGGCCTGGCTTCAGGAAAACGCTGCTGTGGCTTAAAATCACACCACCCATGCCCTTGGCACACACCCGCGGTTTTGGGGGGCCACGGTGGGGGGGGAGGTGCAGGGTTCAATGGGACAGTGGTACATACATCGTCAGATGAAAGGTTTCATTTTCCTGGAGAAAGTGTCTCCGCCAACTTCACATAGGGGCAGCCTGAGAAAAGGAGAGGAAAGATTTAACAGCTTCCTCCAGAGATGGTTGGTTGGTTTTTTTTTTTAAGAGCTTGATTATGATGCATAGGAGACGTTTTAAAGTTTGAGAGCTACCTATAAACCTGTTCCCTCTATGTTAATTGCTCTCAATAAAACTAGATCAAGAAGGGAGTCTCTCAGCCCAGGTCAAGCTCCAGCACGCCTGTGGGCACGAGTTCAGAGTACTCAGGTCCTATCTGATAGGGCCTTTGGAAGTGGATAGACAGCCTGATGGATAAATGATAAACAGATACATCATATTAATAGGTAGATGATCTTGCAAGGAACTCAAGGTGATGGAAAATAGCATACGGTAAACACTTTGTCATCACATTTCATCAGACAAAACTCTTTGAAGGGAGTAGACACCTCGTTTCGGCCCACGTGATTCATTGCACCAGCAAGGACCCACCAGAGCCTGCAGGTGCCTTTGCAGGAGAGTCAGAACAGAAAACAAAAAAAACGGGGGACCCCAAGTGGACCAGCTTGGGGTGAACCCTGAGAGGTCAGGAATTGCCTTTGAGGTAGCTGCTGAGTGTAAGCAAAATGGACCCTGGGCCACACGTGCCCTCACAAGTTCCCCGGGGATTTCAGTCACTGCTCAGGATGGGACTCCCCCTCGGACCTCTGCCCGGGCTCCAGGACCTCTGGCTTTGTCTACACTTGCTCTCTGCTCTCCGCGGGTCATCAGCTGCTCCGATCCAGGAACTCAGGGCCATAAACAACCCAATGCCAGGCCCCGAAAGGCCCAAGCAGCTCTCTGCCTGTGTTTGGGACCGCGGATGCCTTGGGGTCCACGATGCAGGCTGGGCCAGGGCATCTTGAACACGGAGCGAGGGCCTCCGGACCTTTCTTCCCTCCCCACCACACGACCTAAGAAGCCTGAGAAAAGTGTTGTGTCCTTGGCCCAGCACTGCCTGCCGCACGTTAACCTGTGCCCTTTTATTATATCCTAACTCTTCTTACAGAAATCCCTTTACGGCCCCGCAGCTGGAGTGTGTGCTAACTCGTTTACAGTCCCGCAGCTGTCTACGTGCCTGGCAATTAGTGAGGATGATAAAAAACCAATTCCTCTGGCTTAAGCCACGAAACACTTGTGAGATGGCATGATTTGCGGACCAGATACTATTGATTCTATCCAGGCCATTCACGCACTACCGCAACAAGCAGGGTCAAAGCTCTTACGAAGGCCTTTGAGGAATTTGGTCCTAAAGCATTGATTTATTAAAGGTCCTCTCTGTGCAGTATATGGAGGGCTAGAAGAAAGGAGTGTGTGTGTGTGTGTGTGTGTGTGTGTGTGTGTGTGTATGGGGGCGGCGGGGCTTCAGTGAAAGTGTCAGCACCAACCGATTTTCCTAGGGCAAATTCTCCTCCAACAACTTCGGAGCACAGGTAATTTTCTGTGCCAGGATCCCTGATTTCACACACGCACAAGGAATGGGAGGACTTACAAAAATTAGAATTAGCCAATCACATGAATTTTAGGGTCATGAGAGAAAGGTAACTGATTTTATGTCTCCGCAGGTCCGTCAGGGTTTTTGCAAACATTGAAAAGATGGCCTCCGCACATCCTTAAGGATACAATCAATCCTCCAGAATTACAGTAACAGAAAAGAGTTCCCCAGCCCAGACTCCCAGGCCTCTCTCAAGTGTCTTATCGCTAAAGATTAAAAGAGCATCAGAAATAATTTCTCTCTACGGTCACTGGGAGAATCCAAATGTAGGCCAGCTTGTAGAAAATAATGACGATTGTCTTCATTTTACTACCTGGGTCATATTTTTGCCAAGCCACAAGAAAATAAGTTGGGAATAGACCTTATTAAATTTGTGGACTTTCTGGCTTTTGTGGGATTCCTTCCTCTGACTTAAATACTCTTGCATTTCTTGAGAAAAGATCTTAATGTCTTGTGTTTACACATTACATAGATTAGAACTTGTTTTGTGTTTTAATTGAGGAGGTACAACTTGCAGGGAATGCCAGGATTTCCCTGGGGCTGAAAAAGAGCAGGAAATATTAATTCTTTTCCAGGGGAAAAAAAGCGAAGTTCCTGACCATGGCATGGTGAAATGCCTGGCCCTAGGGACTTCCGCCTTGGAAGCAGAGCCTGGGTTTGATTCCTAAAGAAATCATAACCTGGGTCATCATAGAATTAAAGACCATTACTTTCTCTGAGGAAACAAAGCTACTTAGATAATCAAAGAAAATGTGATAGAACGCTGGGAATATTCACCCCCCCAAACGAGTACAGGCATTGATTCCCATCAGGTGTGTGGTGTGGAAGTGGGTAAGTCACCCTCACCAATCAATCCGATAAGAGTCAAAGAGGCCATGCCCAACAGCGCCATTTAACATAAAAATCGGGTCCAGAAAATAGTTGTAATAAGGTAATGCTCCCTCAGTGTTTTTCTCCACGGAGTCAGTGACATTTTCACCTCTACACGGAACTATTTCACCTTCCCTTAACTCAACAGAGTCACCTGGAAAATCAGGAATATGAAGGGAAACATTTGCCTGTTTTCGTCAGAAGGAGGGCCTGACTCGTGCATTCCTTGGTTGTTCTACGCACCCAAAGCCAAAGGAGTACTGTAGGAAAAGAAATATGTTTGCAGAATAACAATTTAAGACCAATTGAACCTAAACTAATAGGAGCAGGAATAATATTTTCATAGCTATTCAAACTGATTCTGAATCCCACGGGAAGTTGTAGATAATTCCTACCACACCACACAGCCGTTTCAGCTTCTCAGTGGTGGGAGGAAATTCACATTTATTCAGGATCTTGTATGTGCTGGACACTGTATGAGGATTTTAACTTGTGCTTAATCTCCACGACCAGAGCCGACATTCAGCTGGGCTGCCCCCGTACGACATCCTGGCTGGCATCCAGTACCATCGGCCAGACGTCATTTCTGATTGGTCTGTGCCCACAATGACCTTTCAGGACTGCTGTTCTTATTATCTCAGTATTTGCAAGTGCAGAAACTCCAATACATGTGAATAAGTAACTTCCGGAGGGTCACACAGCTTTGAAGGAGAAACAAGGATTCAAATACAACCCATTTCTTCTTATGCCTCCCTTATTTCTATTTAACCTATTTCCTGGTGTTACTTTGCCAAGAAAGTTGAGGTTGGGCTTTGGTGCATTTTTTCACAATATGTGCTCAGGAATGCAAATAGTATCACTTGAGTAGACCCAGAGGTATTTATCAAGGCAGTTTACAAAGCAGTTGAGTGTGGCTTTTTACATCTATCTGAAAGGGATTTGTATTATTTAAAATATTTTCAACAGTATTGAGTATTTATTGGAGGCCCCTAGGACATGTCAGATGGAGGACATGTGCCAAGTGCTCGCTGCGTGAGGGACATTCATCGCCCTCCACACTAATACAACATGGCTGAGAAGCACTTTCTGTCTGGAATGAAAAACAAAAGCAGAGTTAGGGGGGACCTGAGCATTCCTCATCACGTTCCTCCAGGCCCCTCAGCAATCTGATGCTTCGGTGTTTTACAATGTTTTGTACGGTATTCCAAACCAATGACTTTCCAGCCCACGTGTGAATATTGGCGAAGCCAGAAAACTCATCTTTGGATCGCTGCACCTGCTAGGAAGTTCTTTCTTATAGCTTGATATCACTGGCCTTAATTTGGAAAATTTTCAACACCTCTTCCACATGGTAATGCTTCAAATGTTTGCAGGCAGACAGTCAATCCTACACTCCCATCAACCTTTGTCTTTTCTAGGATAGGTGGCCCAAGCTCTTCAACCAAGTCATGTATGCAAATCATTTTAAGTTCCCTCAGGGTCCTCGCAGGGTCTTCAATGCACCTCAACATGTATATTCCTCTCCATGAAGGTGTCCTGACCTAATTCGACATTCTCTATTCAGTCTAACTGCAACAGCACAGAGCATTTTCCTGCAAAGTAGTCGGGAATACAGAACACCCATAGGTAAAGACTAATTTGAAAGCGTGGTAAAGTGGTACATAATCAAATGCCAATTAATATGGTAATAGCTACAAATGTTGGGCCAAAGGGCTCTCCAGGGATTCAAACCACAGAGGGTGTCCCAAAAAAGAGGACTTGCAATCAAATATGCCCTATGAGATTCACAGAGAAGAGTGTGAAAAAGCAATTGGGGGTGGGAAGGGGTGTGTATTCTGTGGTATCCAGAGGTGAGGAAAGAGATTGACTCAACTGGGATAGAGGATCTCTGTTGGAAACCCGCGAAGACTGGAAAATTCTTGGAGAGGAGAACTGAACTGAAATGTGTTCACCCTCTTCCATTTAACAGGTGGTTTATATACATTATTTAATTTAATCCTCATACCGAACCGCTTAGGCATCCATAGCCTATGTTCAAGAAGAAAAGAAAAGTTAGCAGCAGGTGGAGACAGGAATCAAACTTAAGTTCTGGCCCCAAAGCCTCGGGTCTTTCCTCTACATCGCATGGAAAGAGGAATATTTAGTGTGAATCTTCATGCGCCAGAAGGAGCACAAAGCTGTAGTCTTGCTTCCGTTTCATGATGACAGAATGTTTTACTGCTGACGGCGGAGGTGGTGAATACGTGGTGTTTTAGTCTTATCAAATTCACACATGTATAACACTAACTTAACTAAAATTCCTAATCGTCAAGAATTCTGGGTGAAAACATATGCCCAAAGCTTGATTTCCTTCAATCAACAAATGGTTCCTTCTCAGATCGCAGTTCTATAAGTGAAACTAGACTAGCAGAAATACCCGCCGAGGAGGTAATTGAGATAAATTGTAGCTTCACTCTCTTCATTTTTTATTGGTGAATCACTGCATTTCACAAACCACCTGTATCCCATCAAGTTTTCAGGTTTCTCACAGGATCTCAGCAATCCAGAGCCATCTCATATTGGCGGTGAGAAGTTATCCTAGACCCCAGGCAACTCCATGTGCTCTATCAATGGGGAAACTGGCTAAGAGGGATGAAGTGACTGACTCATCTGAAATCCCAAAGATACTTACTGATACACAACTGGAGTGCAAATCTAGGCTTTTGGACTCAACAACTCTGCCATCTCTTAGGACAAACATAAGCTAGACCAAACCCAAAGTGGTTGCTTCAAAATGTCACCCACATCCAACACAGGTGTGGAATGAATCCAGTCCTGTTCAGCTCCATTGACCTTTCTTCCACTGAACTGGAAGATGTGGCTAAATTAATCAAACTGGCCAGCTTCTGAAATATGGAGACAAGACCTGGATCAGACATCCCCATCCCAAATCCCTGTTCCTTTCTTAAGGAATCCATCTTGAGATAGAATGAACGCAAATAAGAGAGACTAGTGTGCAGACATCGTGTCTGGAAAAGCTGAACACTGTTTGGCTTCATAAGGATTCTAAGGCCATTCCTGTTAGGATCGTTAACCCAACTCTTACTAACTCCAAAACTCACATGTCCGTTCCTCAGAGAAATAACCATCAAATAAGAAGCTCTAGAAGCTTCCATCTGCTCCTGGTGAAATTTGACTGTGCCTCTGTGGGGTATCTCTTCCCTAATTTTAAAATCAGCTTGAAGACCAGCAAGCTGACAGGTCCAAATGACTAACTCACCCTCAGAAGTGGTTCTTTGGATATTCTTGTTCAAGTTAGTCCTTTAGGTGGAAATCAGGCCTGAGAAATTTTCTAATAGCCCAAACTCTCCTAAGCTCTGTCGTCCCAAATTATTCAGACACACACGACAAGAATTAACAGCACTAACCGGGTTTGGGTTGTTTCCTTTTTTCTTTTTCATTTTCTTTTCTTTTTTTTTAATGTTTTGCATCTAAAGTAAGGTGTTTTTTTCATGTGTGCTTAACAGGTTTTAATTTTATAAAACATTGTGCAGCCAGATACCTTAGGGAACAGTAATTAACTGGGATTATGTTTTCATTTCAGTGAATTCCAAATGAGAAGCCTAAATGCTGATTTTTGTCTATCACCAAATGGGAAAACACACAGCGTCTCATTTCTTAAGTATATTCCTTTGCTTATGATGAATAATTTCCTAATGATATTTGCAATTTGCCCCTCGCTTGAGCAGGCCTTCTCCAGGAAATGCAATGGATTATTTACAATAATGAAAAGTTTAGTTTTAATTGTGATACTTGGTCCTAACAGTCTTCAATCCACATTTTTCCCATCAAACGCCTGGCTGCTACCCCAAAAAGGGTCAGAATATTCACTTAACAAAGATTTCTTGTGCATCTACTATGGGTCAAACATTATTCAGGCTACTGGATATCATTATAAATGCAGCGTCCTTTTCAAGTTAAAGTCAAGTTCATTTCAAAATGAGAACAAGGAGATCAAGAATTGGAGGGGCACCTGGGTAGCTCAGTCGGTTAAGCGTCCAACTTCAGCTCAGGTTATGAGCTCGTAGTTCGTGGGTTCGAGACCCACATTGGGCTCTGTGCTGACAGCTCAGAGCCTGGAGCATGCTTTGGATTCTGTGTCTCCCTCTCTCTCTGCCCCTCCCCTGCTCATGCTCTGTCTCTCTCTCTCTCCCTCTCTCTCAAAAATAAACAAACATTAAAAACAAAGCAAAACAAAATAAAAAGAATTGGAGTTAGATCTAAGTCATATGCAAAGTATGAGTTCAGGGACAGAAGTGGATTTGAGCTTGTGGATTTCAGGGTGACGTCTCTGCAGTGCAGTAGTTGGCCTTGAGTCAAATTTCGGTTCTACTGTCCTTTAGATTTTGATCCTGAGCACGAACTTTTTCTTCAAGCCTCTCTCCTGATCTGTAAAATGGAAATAATAGCGTCTTCGTTAAGTGGCTCCTGTAACTTTTAGTAACATGCTGATCCTTGGAATAAGTTCCATAAATGACGACTGTCACCCATTTGTCCTCACACACATGGGGCACCAAGCAAACTGTCCAGCATGCCAAAATAGCCACTTACCTAGTAGCTACTGCTCTTCTGCCTCCACAATGAGAAGCCTGTGTTGGCAACCTTTCTTTCTAGAATAGATCCAGATACACAGATACGTTAAGACCGGCTCTTTATCTCTGGTCTATACCTCTGGCAGTTTGTACTAAAAGAGCAAAATAAAGGCTTACTTTGGATAAATTCTGTAGTATGTCAGGAAATCGTCATTAATTATGGATGTCTCCCATGGATGACCTTTTTTCTGAAGTGCTATTTTATTAATTTCAAGTTCACAAGGCAATCAAACTAAGCTAGGAGGATTTCTATTGCAAGTCCTTAGGGAACCTGTGTTGATCAATAAAAGGGAGAGATTTGTCATGAATCTGTCATTGCGTCTCGGTATGGGTCCACTGGCACAATGCTTTAGGTACTTGAAACAAGTTTGTCTTCTCATTTACACTGTTATTTGCATTATCTGTGAAGAGTTTGCTATACAAAGGCATCCCGATGCCTGTCTGAATTTTAACACGATTTTATTAACGAAGCTTCAGTCCAGTCTCTGTCCTAATAAGAAGACAAACAAATACCAAAGTGATTTTAGCCAATTAGAATAATTATCTCACCATGACATGAAATTTTCTTGTTCGTGGCCTCTTGAAAGGAAATACATCTGCTAGCCGTGGTTTGAGGAGACTTGCACTGAGGGAAGGAATAAAATAAATACTTTTAGTTGAGCGGTCATTGACTCTCCTAATGGAGTTTGGTGGCTAGACTTTCAGGAAGTTCAGAGGTTCAGATAATTCAAGTGGGTCTTTGAAAAATGGGCCAAATGACTGATGTCTAGTGTAGAATGGAAACAATGAATGCGTTAACAACAAATCACTCTTATCTGCTCATTAATGTGGGTCCCCCAAGGACCTCTAAGAGTCCATATTGCCAACTTAGGTTGAGTTACTAATTTGGCTGTTATATGAATGTGAATAAAAAAGGGATTTATTCCAATAAGCCTCTTTTTCATGTAGTTTTTTTATCTTTTTAAAAAATTTTTTATGTTTATTTTTGAGAGACAGAGAGGGACAGAGCATCAGCAGGGGAGGGGCAGAGAGAGGAGACACAGAATCCAAAGCAGGCCCCAGACTCTGAGCTGTTAGCACAGAGCCCGACGTGAGGGTCGAACCCATGAACTGCAAGTTTATGACCTGAGCCAAAGTCGGACCCAAATGAGTCATCCAAGTGCCCCCTTTTCATGTAGTTTTAAATAAAAGCATACATACCCCCAAAAAGCAAACCATTTCTCTTCAGTCTATGAAATAAGACCATAAACCATATCCCTTACCCCAGATTTCTCTTCACAGTATCACTATCAAAGGTTTGGGTAATAAAATCACCCCAAGTTTGAAACCATTTTATTTTCTATGTTTCTCCCTTGAAGTTTCATTCTCTCTTTTGAGCAAAAAACTTTCCATTTGTTGTTTTCAACTCGCTTCATAGGAGTAACCTTAGGGAGAAACAGAGTAAGGAAAGTATTTTACAATAGCATAACATTACAAAGTTTATGAGTACAGTTGACTCTTGAACAAAGTGGGGGTTAGGGGCGCTGACCACCCACACATAGTCAAAAATCTGCATATAACTTCAATTCCCCCAACAGTTAACTAATAGCCTACTGTTGACCTAAAGCCTTGCTGATAACGTAAACATTTGACCAACACACAGTTTGTATGTTGTATGTATTACAGACCATAGTCTCACAATAAAGTAAGCTAGAGAAAAGAAAATATCATTGAAAAGAAATCACAAGGAAGATAAAATGCATTTGCAGTACAGTACCATATCAAAAAAAAAAAAATCCAAGTATAAGTGGGCCCGTGAAGTTTAAGCTAGTGTTGTTCAAAATTCAAGCATAATTTTACACAAAATATTTCACTTGGTGTGTTCATTCAGAAAGTATCTACTCAACCACTGTGTCTCATGGAACTAGTATGAAGAACTGGAGATGCCAAAAAGAAAGGTGGTATTGGGGCATCTGGGTGATTCAGTCAGTTGAGCGTCTGCCTTTGGTTCAGGTCGTGATCTCACAGTGTCTTGAGTTCGAGCCCCGCATCGGGTTTGCTGCTCTCGGTGTGGAGCCAGCTTCAGATGCTCTGTCGCCCTCTTTCTCTGTCCCTACACTGCTTGTACTTTCACTCTCAAAAATAAATAAACATTTTTTTTAAAAGGTGGTATCTGTCTTCAAAGGTTCACCTTTGTGGCGGATAGCATATTATTATTCTACCCATTATTTGATATGTGAAGGAGGTCAAGGGCCTTGCCTAGAGTTCACACAGCTAGAAAGGGCCAGTGCTGGAGTCAAAATCAAGGTCTTCTTCAGTAGTACTGTATTCATTCTATTCTATCACACTACCCTGGTGGAGGGAATATCTCTGTGTCTCACTGATGGAGACCTTGTGCAACCCAACAACACTAAGAAATGATGGGGACTTAACAGGGATTCTGTAAAATGGAAGTTTCTTCTGTGAAAGACGTGTGTCACGTTGATACTCTGAATTTCTCTCAGGCTCACTGCAGTATCAACTGTGTGCTTTGTGGAAAGTGTTTGAGTTTCTTTCAAGATTTGGTCCAGCACAAATTGGAGGAAAATGTTATGAAATCTGTTTCTGCCTTAATTGTGTGGACTTTAATAGGTTGTGGGCATTATTTGACTTTCAGACATCGACTGTCTCATGTGACTTTCAAATATTTACTCTCACGAGAGTAAATATGATACCCATTGTCATATGCTCAAAAATTATTTATTTTTAAAGCGGAGTGGTGAAGGGAGTGACTTGCTCTTTCATTTGAACACAAAATGATTGTCCAAGGAAAGATTCATATCTAATCAGGGGCTAAAAGGAGCATCTCGTTAATTTGAGGAAGACTAATAGACACAATCTTAATTATGCCGCAAAGAAAATATAGTGTTGCAGGAAGAGGAAAGAAACTACCGTGTCCAATAAGCATTTCTGTCACAGGCATGCATTAAGCAACAGAAACTTCTAAGATACAACAATTACCTTCCCAAGTCAGGAGCCCCCAACTGCTCAGTCTTTCCTACAGCATGAGTGGGAATTCCTTTTTGGGGGGAAAAATATGACCCCCTTATCAATTTTGTAGTCACTTTAAAGGCATCTTACCGCCTTTATTTTCTCTTCTGCTTGTAAATACACTTCATGCCTTGTCCCCTTTCTGATTCTGGCCACTGGGCCTTTTTCAGCATCTGATTCACTGCATCTCCCGTTTTCACTATGATCTCTCTGATACAGATAAAACCAAAGAATGGAGACAGAGCAGGGAAAGGGCTATCCAGTAGACTTTCAGAGTATCTTGATATTATGTTGACATATCTCATGCCCCTGAAGCACTGTTCTTTTGAGTAACTATTATAACTGGTCTACAACTCTGGCAAGGTGGGGAAAGCAGTTATAGCCAGGCTGATAGCATAACGGTGACCCTTGCGGCCACTAGCCACATGGGTTGGACTATTTGAAATGTGGTTGGTCCAAGGTGAGATGTGCCATAACTATAAAATATACACAGAATTCAATATCAAAAACATGCAAACCTCTATCAATCATTTTTATAGTGATTACACCATATGTTAAAATATGTTGGTTATATTGTGTTAAATAAAATATATTATTAAAATTAATTTCACCTATTTTATGTTGCCTTTTTAATGTGGCTATTAGAAAAATCAAATTACATACATGGCTCACATTATAATTTTATTGGGCATCACTGTTATAGGCTATTTAACTTGGCTTATCCTTACTTATCTTAGGGGCGCCTGGCTGGCTCTGGCTCAGTCAGTTAAACATCCAACTTCAGCTCAGGTCATGATCTCACGGTTCATGGCTTGGAGCCCTGTGTCAAGCTCTATGCTGACGGCTCAGAGCCTGGAGCCTGCTTTGGATTCTGTGTCTTCCTCTCCCTCTGCCTCTCCCCTACATGTGTGCCCTCACTCTCTCTCTCTCTCTCTCTCTCTCTCTCTCTCTCTCTCCCCCCCTCTCAAAAATAAATAAATAAACATTTTTTAAAAATGAGTACATTTAAGAAGTAGAAGAAACAAGACACATTTCTCCGAAAAGTTCTATCTTGACTGAGAGGTCCCAAAAGGCAAATGGCAGAAACGAAGATTTGATTAAGGTTTCTTACCTTGGCACTCATTCATCGTGGCGTTTCATTTTTTCGCTCCCAAACAGAAACAGCCTCTAAAGTGTTCTAAGGAAAGCTGTTATCCAAATGGCTTCCCTCATCTTCAACAGAATCAGAAAGAATCTCCAAATCTTGAGACAAGTTAAGCCCTCGTAGAATCTCTCACTTAACCTTTTCAGATTCAGGACATTCTAATAACTATCTGAACTTGATGGTGGACAATCTGTCTAAAATGACCCATTGAAAACTGGAAATGCTATTTCTCGATCAGGGAATCACTTGGCTGAGCCCTACTCTCTGAGTGGCCATCACTATTTAATCTTTGGAGGCACATGGAGAAATGGCAGCTGAATGGCTCTCCGAGCATGGGAACTTTGTTGTGATAGCTTGCAAAGGTAGCTTCTCTCACTTCGATGTTACATAGAAAGACAGCAACACACTTTTGCTAGTAATTACTGTGTAAAATAGCTTTAGTTCTAATTGGTGACATTTGAAATGGTCATCATAGTAATTTATACTTATCATTTTTTCCATCAAAGAATAGGACAAATACAGAAATCTAAAAATTAGAAAAGGAATCAGTTATGCAATTCACTTAATTACAGGTCACAGAAAAGTCTGGCATAAAATGTTAGAGTGTTTGGGGCAGTAAGATACTATAATGGTAGATACAAGTCATTATAAATTTGTAGGAGCCCACAGAATGTACACCAAGAGTGACCCTAATGTAAACCTTGGACTCTGGGTGATGACAATGAGTCAATATAGGTTCATCAACTATAACAAATGTACCACCTGGTGGGGGCTGTTGATAGTGATGGTGGTTGTGCATGAGTGGGGACAGAAGGGTATGGGAAATTGCCGTGAACCTAAAACTACTTGATAAAATGAAGCCAACAAACCGGAGCTGAATGTCTTCCTCACATAGCCAGAAATCTGCAGGTGGACCGCCCAGAGCTGGTGCCACAGCTCTCGGCTGCCATTAGGGATCCAGGCTCTTGCTGCACATCTGCTCCATGACATCTAGCTTGTGGATCCTCATCCTTATGTTTGTTGCCTTGTTGTTGCGCAATGATGGCTAAACATCCCAGAATTCCCATGTTCCAGGTAGGAGGAGCATGAGGCAACACCTCCTGTTTCAGGAAAGCAAAAACCTTCCCAGAAACCCTCAGTTTGAATTTCATTGGCCATCCCTATGTCACATGACCAACGCAGATGCAAGGGAGGCTGAGGAAGTGAGTGTGTTTAGCCAGACTCCTTGCTACTCTGGACAAAATCAAAATTCTTTCACTAAGGGAAAGGGGATGCACTTTGGGTGGGCATTAGCAGTCCCTGCCACAGAGAGGTCTGGAGAGTTTCTCTAAGCACCTTGGACATAATGAAACTCAAACAACTGATAACATTGACCTTTGACAAGTATGAAGAAGCTGAAGAAAAGCATACAAACTTTCAAGAAGCTATCACATTTATAAATCTGACCAGAGGCAAATATGGCTGAGAACTGTTTGTTGACCAACCACTTGAAATCAATTTTTGTTGATTTTAATGTTTTTGTAAACAATTGGTACATTGGTACAACTATATTTGAATAGGAATGAGCTGCTTTCATGGTTTTCAGAACAGTATTGAGTAAATAGTATTTGACTATAAAAGGTCACCTATAAGTTCAGTGTTGAGAAAAACAATTTGGAAAAGAGCGAAGAGGATAACCTTCTTGAGTCCTAGTTTTCTGTGAAACTGTCTTCCAAATGGCATCTCTAACTGATTAGCCACCTTCTTCCAAGGAATGTATAAATAATTCCTTCCAGTCTGGTGAGTAGAAAGTCCGTTGAATCACTGAGAGACCGCAGATATTGTCAGCCTACCAAGAGGAAATGACATCACCTAGCCAGTCACTCAACTTGGGGCTTTAGGGGATGTGTCCTTAGAAATGGTATGGAATACGATGGAATAGAATAGGATAGAATAGAATAGAATAGAAAATAGAATAGAATAAGAATGTATCTATGAAATTTAGATACTGTTCTAAGAAACTTTGGCTTCAGTCATATGTGAATGTGTGTACTGGGCACAATGTAAAACATATTTCTGTGGGTTGTGGTAAAAAAAAGTTTGAAAAGCCACTGTCTTAGCAGTTTCAGAACACCTAAAAGCAGCCATTAGCATAGAGCACCAGAAAGAAAATACAGCCTTAAAAACAGCATAAGAACTCAAAACAAGAAACATGCCTAAGAAAATTAAAGTCAATGTAGAGTAAAATGACTCCAGACCTGTGGAGTGCGTCAGAAGCCACAGGAATGGCAATAAAAGGGGACTGTTTGTAAAAAGGGTGGCAAATCTTTATCCTCTTATAATTATTTTAATTCACGATGAGTTAGAGAAGATACAACACTTGGAACAAGGGACAAAGACCAGGTAGTAAGACGGATTCTGACCAGCCATCCATGAAAGGGGCCAGCCTAGAGAGAAAGCATCAGCAGTTAAACAAGATTATGCTTGCAAAAGTCACACGTAATTAGTTGTGTTTATATGCCTAAATTAACAGTTACAACCCTGGTGTTGTTTTTATTATTTGCAGGTAATTACTTTTGTTGTTTTCTAAAGTCACAAGTTAAAGAACATTGTCAGTAACTTTTAATGAAAATGCCAGATAATGGTAGGCTCCGTTTGTTTTTCAGAGTTTACCATAGGAATGAAAGCCCAGGGAACAAGGGCTCCATGACCAGCTGTGATACTGATAATTTTACAAATGGCACCCAAACAGGAAGTAGCTTTGGACCAGAACTGTATGTGGTTTGCATAAGCCATGTGAGTGCTTCGGAAAGGTTTATGACCCGGCGTCTCAAACTAATATTCTGTAAACATTTGTTCAGTATTTCTTTAGGTGAGAAGAATGAGCAACTGTGAAATCTTCTGCCTCCAAACTCACATACCCATTCAGCAAATACAACATGTACAGTTAACCAGACACATCCCTTTGAAAGAAGGTTAGCTACCACCTAAGCCTTGCCCTCGCCTCAGGATACTATACCAATATAGTATCCTCTGTGAGAAGAATTCTATAAACCACAGTCATCTCCAGCTCTTCACATTTCCAGTGATTGTTAACTTCCTCTTCAGTTGGATCCTGGGTGCCCAACCCAGCCTACTTCTTGACCTCTCTCTCTCTCTCTCTCTCTCTCTCTCTCTCTCTCTCTCTCTGAACATTCCCAATGCTTGGGTAATGACCCACATTCTGGGCTGTGTGTGAGACAAGCCAGTTACTGATGAGAGGAAAAGAAGTTCCAACATCTGATCATCAAACATCCAAAGGAACACTCCTTGCCTTTGTCACCAAAGCAGAAGAGAAAGTGAGAAGAAACACTGTCTCTTTCTTTCACATATCCTGCCTGCTGGAATTTCTTTTCCTCTTGCCTTTTGCTTAACCAAACATTAGCCACATAAAAATGTCTGAGTTAAGCCATGAGGACAAGTCTTTAAAGAAAGCCCTCACTCTTACCTTCCTTGAAAAGGCTATCCTTCCTGAAATGAAACAAAAGTCTCCAAAAAATCTGGAAAAGTACAAAACTATTTAGGTAAGTGTCTAAATGAATTTTGGAGAAAATCAATCCCAGTGTTAAAAAATATCCTTGTCAAATTCAAGGCAATTGAGTCGAATTTGTCTTGTGCCGTAGATCATTGCTCTTTCTGTGTTTAGACACCACCACCTGTACCCCAACCATTGCTTCAGGAAACTGTTCCCCCACCCTAATTTAACTTTGGCCAAACTGCTAAGCAGACACTCAAAGCCCCAAGAACCAACCAAAGACAGTAGGGGTCTATCAGTGATTGTTTGGACTGAAGTCTCTTGGGTCAAGAGGTAGATAGACGTGAATTGGAGACTGTTGGTGGTTATCTCCTCTATGATGAGCAGAAAACCTACCTGAGGTAGAAAAACCTAAGAGCAACAAGCAGAACCAAAAGGAGAAAGAAAGAGCCCACTAATGACCTTATATAAGCCTTTAAATAAAGTTGCCCTGAATCCAGACTTCCCACCATATGAGCCAATATGTTCTTTTTCTGCATGAATTAGGTGATGTTAGGTTTCTGCCATTTACAAATGAGTTCTGACTGATGCTCCAAGTATATCTCTTCACTCTAAGCCCGTGGTTTATTCTGACAGAGAGATCCAAGAGTGAACCTTGCATCAGGTTATACATAGAGAGAGTTATACTGCCTAGCTCCTCCCAGCCAAGATTCAGTTACCATGGTTACCACTCTAGAAAACCTGCCTTGACTTTCCAGGGAAGACAAGCATAGTCTCCTTTGTTTTCCCAGAGTGCTTTACACCTGCCTCTTTTACAGCACTTCTCCCATTGCTGGCCTCTCTCATTAGACCATGAGCCTCTGGAGTCTAGAAAACAGGGGACTGGACTCATCTTTATTTTGCTAGTTCCAAAGCAGTGCCTGGCACATGAGAGATATAGTAGATATTCAGTAAAAGTCTGCCAAATAATATAACTGCCATTATGAAATATTCAGAAAAAGAAATACCTCTCCATAGAGTCTAAATATCTTCTGATTTAAAAGTGATAGACTGGGGTGCCTGGGTGGTTCAGTCGGTTGAGCATCCAACTCTTGATTTCAGCTCAGGTTATGATCTCATGGTTCGTGAGTTTAAGCCCATCAAGCTCTGTACTATCAGCAACACTTGGAATTCTCTCTGTTTCTTCCTTGTTCATGCATTCTCTCTCTCAAAAAAAAAAAAAGTGATAGACTAAATATAAACATCTTTCTGGTGAACTGTACAAGTTAAAGGTCAGTTTTATATCCACTATTACAGGCTCTGCAGAACAAAGAAATTTCACTTTATGGTTAATTAACTAATGCATTCATTTGTTCAACAAATATATACTGAGTACCTAAGATTAAGCTCTGTATCGCAAAAGGCAAATTGTCACTGTTTGTGTCAGCCACTCAAAACCAAGCTTAGTTCATAATTCCACTGGATAAAGAAAATTGGGTTTAGAAAAATGCAATATATGCAATAATCTAACATTTCTAGTCTCTCTTTTACACTTTCAGATTTTCCAAATTCTTTGTAGCATCTCCAATACTGTGAAAACTGCATATACGGATGTTCCCTAAGGCCTTTTGCATTATAGGAAGGGAGAAGTAGGCAAATTAAAAGAGAATAATTTGCATCAGTAAATGGCGACAAATCATTAGAAGATTTGCAATCTGTGCAGTGTCTGGGAAGCTCTGGGACTTTGCATCCACAACCACTCCTGGCATTTTTTGACGCTTCCATTCCAGGGCAATAGACAAAGCCTGAAGAGTTATCTTCATAAAATTGTCCACAAACTGGATAGTTCTCTCTGGGATTTTACTATTCTGATCACATGTAACCAGATTCATCTACTTTATCAACCCGACTCATCACGGTCTATCACAACAGGTAGATGCAGAGTGACACAGAGCCAGGCTACTCCATCAGGGCAGAGATGACAGTGTTAGTGAGCAGGAAACCCCTAGCTGTGGGGCCACTGTGTCATTTTCTTAAATGACAGACCAACAAACATTTCTGAAGACTGCAGGATGATAATTAACACAACAGTAAGTGCAGAGAGGATTGCCTTCTGTGGATCACTCTGTTTCTTTAGTTAGAGGCTAAGTGGTTGGCAAAATTAGTCCAACTATAGGTAAAGACAAACCTTCCAGGAGTTCTCCAGGAGAATCAAAATCATATGACTGTACAAAATTCTATTGTCCTGTGAAAGCCATCGCAATCTTGTGGACAGGTACATCAAGTTTTGAATGATTTCTCAATGGAGGACTCTCAGTTGTAATTCAGCTGTTATGTGTGCCAGAAGTTCTCCAAGTGTGGTCTGGTGAGCTCTGAGGTCCCTGAGATCTTGTGGGGGAGGGTCAAAGGTCCTCCCTTTTCCCACTGCTCATGTACGTGAGGCCACACAGACTGACTTCAGAAGCAGACATGAGACTCCAGATAGATTCTTTAAAGAGATGTGTAAAAATGCAAAATAAGATCACTCTTTCCTCCTAGTTGGTTTTGGAAGATATAGTTATTTTTCATAAAACATATGGCTTGTTAACTCATGGTAGATTTATTATGGTTATTTTGAATGTCCCATTCTTAGTTCCTAGTAGAGTAAATGTCACAGATCAGCACATTCAGTAAAAGCACTTTTGGGGTCCTTAGTAATTTTTAAGAGGGTCCTGGAGCCTTGACACCAAAAAGTTTGAGAACCACCAATACATACCTTCTAGTGAAGTTTTCCAGTATTATTCTTCATACCTTGAAGTTTCTTAAGCCTCTTCTCTTTCTTCTTGATTTTGTTTCATCAGTTGGCTGAGTTACTGTAAAACCCAAAGAGAAATTTGCTGATGTGGTAGATTAAGTCACAACAAATGAACAGGGATTAAGAACCTACTATGTGCAATGTGTTGTGTAAGTTACCAAGACCAAGAAAGATGTTCCTTCTCTTGTTCCCTCCCCAGGGCTATAATAAATCTACAATATGTAATGCAAATAATACCTCTATGATCTTGGATTATAGGGGTGGAAGTGTTTGCCTTTGAAATCACCCAAAAGAAATGTTGGGCTTTTCTAGGACAATTGACTCTTTCACTCAAAATAAGACCCTGATTATTTCTTTCCAGGGTCTTTGCAAAATGTGTGGCTATTTGTTCTTGACCATGCCAACCAATGCTCTTTTTAATCATAACAGGACCACCTAAAACACTGATTTCAAATTTCAAATAATATAAGCATATTTCACATGAACTTGGCCATTACATATGGTTTGTGACATCCTGTTGCACATCATGCTTCAAGGTGGGAGTTACCAGTTGTCTTACTTCAAAGGAATAAGGAAAATCAGAAAGTAACTATGCATAAGACAAACAGGAAATACAAGGAATAACATTCTGGTAATGAAATTTCATCATTGGGTTTTTAAACCATGTTGTCAAGTGTCTCTAGGATTATGTCCCACTCAGGTCTGGTTTAGGGGATTTCAAATAACCCAACTAAAGCACAGTCTGTATTTGCAAATTCATTACCATGACAACAAAACTACTGCATTAAGGTGACTACCTACCCAGAAAGCTTTGTACCAATATATCCTCCCACACTGCTCTACAAGCTATATAGAGAGAGATGGTTGATTTTTTAAAGCAAATCATGGGCAATTAGCAAGTTCTCACCAGTTGGTTATAATTGCCATTTTGTTTTACATTATTAGAGAAATAAGTTCTTCCCATGCTTCTTTGTGGATTTGTGTATTTCATTGTATCAAAAGAATGGTCTTTCAGTATTTTCTGGAGACTGCACAGTGCTCGAGGAGAGTGACACCACTGGAAATCATGTCAGATAGTATGTTTGGGTAGAATCAAGGAAAAAGCAACCAGTGCATGCCTCTTGCTTTTCATATAAAAATGACTTCTAGTTCTTTAAATTTAATGTTTTGTAAACATAATTCATTAGGTGATAAATGCTTTCAATGCGTTAGGTGCAATATTTGTCTCAGTGGCAAACACTTACTGGTAACTACTGTTCATTATCTGCAGACTAACGCCCCAGCTGTTAAGATGAAAAGAAATTATAAGCACACAATAGGCCCCATTCATACCTTCGGGACAGGGCCACTTTTGTCATTTAAGGTGGTTTTCCATAGAAATAGTACTCAGTCTTGGGAATATGGAAGGAAATTCAATGGACTCCCCTTTTTCTTCCTCTTCCTTTCCTCCTTCTCCTTCTCTGTGTCTTCTTTTCTTATGTTCACCATTAAATAATATCGATGACTGCCTTTTGTCTATTATAAAAGCCACAAGCTGTTCTCTGTGCTTCCGTGGTAGGAAATCGGCCCGTGTGCCACATTTACAGGGGAAGATAAGCCTTTAGTGTGTTATTAGGGCTCTGTTGTGGCCAAAAGCCGGCACATAAGCAAAAATCACTCATGTCCAATGACATATGCCTTGAAAAACTTGCATGTTGGTGTCACATCATAAATATCTCACGTCTCTGATGGTTGATATCAGAAGAGGGTAAGATGATTTTCAAGTCTGGAACGCTGCCAACAGAAGGTGGGATAATCCCCGGCTGAAACAATTAGGACAGCACAAACTCTTCCATTTTTTGAGAGTTTTGGGCCAGGTCTGAAATTCCTGAGATTTCTCTCCCATCTCGTATTTGTAAACGCTCACCGATGCACTTTTCTAAGTAAAAATCAGCAGAGCTCTTTAAACTCCGTGTACTGAGGCAAGTGCAACCATGGGATTAAATCTGTAAAAAAAAAAAAAAATCATATCAAATGTCAATAGAGTGACCACCCTTCCAGTTATTCATTACAATGTCATAATAGACACCATAGGTGCGGCACTCTACTTTGGAAAGGAAACTTTTCCATAACTTATAACTCAAGCTTATTTTTCTGAAACGTTTTCACAAAAAGAAATGAATCCATTTTATAAAGAGTTCGGAAAGAAAATCATTTTAGGGCCTCAACTGTATATAATGAACTGAGCATAATGTGGGGATATTGTTTACTTTCCAAGTCCACTGAATGAGAGATTCGATTTTTTGTTGGCTCGTGTAAGGCCATCTCTGAAACGTTCGCTTCTAATGTCTTCAGAAGTATCAACATTATAATTGAGCTACGAAGAAAATTGTAAGCAGGCAAACACTCAATATTTCCTTCAGCGCCTTCTCTCTGTCCTCCCTGGGATGAAACAGAGTGTTTGCTTAGCTCTTGCACTGAGGAGCTCATTCCTTCCTTGTGTCAGAAGTTTTAGCTTTTCAAAAAATAAATCTTTAAATTTAAAATGACTTATTGGTCATAAAATGATCAAAATCTTCGAGCTGAAAGGGACCTTAAAGGTCATGGAGTCTACACTCTTTTTAACAAGGTAAAGCTACCTAATTATTTTCACGGATGCATACACCAGCCTTTCCTAAATGCCATTTTGCAATGATAAAATTATAACTGAGCTGAAGAAATAGCTCCCGAGCAAGTTTCGGAGCGTACTCAGAACAAAGTATACAGTCCTTGAAGCCCGTATTTTAAAATGTGTGCATAAACTCATTAGCCAGGAAGCGAGTGTTGAATTACTCACATTGGATGTTCTTGGCAGCAATGCTCACCCTTTCCGAGCAGCATTGCTGAAATCTCGGGCACCTACCAGGTGTCGTTCCTCAGAAACCACCACCTCTTCCTCCGAGTTGACTAAACATAAACAAAACAAATGACTAAAATCAGTTTTTTTTAATAAGGCAAGTAACTTGGAACACGTAGGAGATAGGTTACTGCATATTTCACCAGTATCATAAATTAATACACGGGCATGATGTGTGTAGAAAGCAACAGAAAGAGGTCACAGAGAGAATATTTACTTCTGAACATTGCTTCAGAGTTCTTGTAATAATAATTCATTCTGCCCAGAGGCAGTGTTCATTCTAAAAACCTCAGGGCTTTGGAAGTTGCAAAATAATTCTAATAATGCAGTATTTTTGTCTAAATTTGACAAAATTCAGCAAAATAAAAATAAAAATATTTGACAAAAATAAAAAAGAGAGAATTTTGGAAAGTATAGGCTTTTTAAAATTATATGGTGCCAAATGACTGAATTCATTGAACTTTTCAATTACTTATTTGGGTAGGATTTAGACATGTGCACGTTTCACGAGGAACATGTAATGCATTTTAAAGATTATAATTAATCATTCCAGGTTTGAGATCGAGACCATTTATGCTCATGACTTTCTTCTGCCTTCCAGGAAGAGCAAGCTGAGATTCAATGGAGTGGGGGAAGATGGTAACGTGTGTGAGCAGATCAACAGTCTTGAGTAAATTTGCTGAAAATACTCAACAAACATAACGGTAATATTAAACAATCCTCCCCAAATCCTGTGGGTATCCACTGCTGAGCATGTTGTGAATTTTCAGGCTCTGGGCCTTAAATTCTTTCTGCTTGTCCTGTTCTCCATGCTTGGAATTCTCCTTCCCACCTGGTGAGCCCACTGCTGTCCCTTCAAAGGCAACACAAGTATTCCTTCTAGAAAGTAGTCTTCATTCCCCCAAGTCAGCATTAATTACAAACCCCTTCGAGCCCACATATGTACTACAGCCTTTACCACACTGTTCTAACATTCTTTGTGCGCTGCCTTTCCTGCGTCCACAGCATGGAAACCTAAGTGTCCAACACTGCGCCTGAGAAAAGAAATCATCCTGGGACCGGTGCAATAGGGGTTTGCACACTGGGGTCCTGGCCCAGCCGCATCACCGGATTCCCCTGCTATCACCTGGGAGCTTAGGAGAACTGCAAATGTTCAGACTCCACCCTGAGCCTCCTTGAATTTGTAATTCTGATGCGGGGTAGGGGGTGAGCAGGGAAGGGACGACAATGTGGGTTTTAACAAACCCTCTGGGTAATTCCAACGCATCCCCAAATTCTGGCTTAACTCTGACAGGAGAATCTCAACGTGGGGAAATGTGGTTGGAGAGAGGACACGGGCCCTTTCCTCTGACTTTAAACTTGTCTCTGGGATCCTATCACTCTGGCCCTCCTGCTATCAACACACATTTCCCTTTAAAACTCTAACCAAAAAGAGGAAGCTGGGTATTTCCTCATTTCCATTAGCTTAGCTGACACAGGCTATGATGTTCAGAAACCTCTCCAAGCTCAAAGGATAAAGGTTTAAAAATTTTTTAAAAAAGAATAGGAAAACAAAATTCTCAAAGCACCAAAGGCAAGTACTATCCTTCTCCACATCCTGCCTGAAAAGAGGATCAGTTCTGATATTCTAGAATATACCGTTATGATATGTTATACCACAGACCAGTACTCCCAGTATGACTTTATAGAGCCAACCCAACTGGGCAACACAGAGCCAGGGGCCTTGACTGAACAGCTCAGAGACCGTGAGCAGATAAGCAAAATTCTCCAGCTTTCTTTTTACTCCTCGACAATGGAGATAATACCATTTAACACATGGTCATCTAAGAGTGAAATAAGATCGTGTCTGGGAAGGCACTTTATAATCTATAGTGTTAAAGCATCATGTATGTGTCTATATATGGTATTAGAAACTATATGTATAATTATACTAATAGTAAGGCTTGCTTACTATTAACACTTATATCGCAAGTGTTTATCATATTCCCAAAGGTTAATTTAATCAACATAACTTATAAAAACAATAACAGATTTGGGGGCGCTTGTGTGGCTCAGTTGGTTATGGGGTCGACTTCAGTTCAGGTCATAATCTCATAGTTCATGGGTTTGAGCTCTGTCTCGGGGTCTGCTGACAGCTCAGAGCCTGGAGCCTGCATTGGATTCTGTGTCTCCCTCTCTCTCTGCCTCTCCCCTGCTTATGTTGTCTCTCTCTCTCTCTCTCTTTCTCTCTCAAAAATAAATAAAACATTAAAAATAATAATAATAATAAATAAATAAAATGATACCTTGTTATTTTGGAAAAACAAAAAAGAAAAAAAAGAAAAACAGAAAAGTCACTGTGATCTCCTAACCAAAAATAGTTAATATTTTTCATTTCCATACAAATTTTTGGTATAAAATTATAATCATATAGTATACAATATACTGTCATCTGCTATATTCACACAGGGCATGTCATTCATTTTTAAATTTGGAAATTTTCTCCCACAAAATTATTTCTACTGGCCCCAAGTAGTGTATCCATAGGAACACGCCAGAATTTCTTCTTAGGTATTTGGATTATTTCTGCAGCTTCACAAGCATAAGTGTGTATTTGTATATTTATCCTATTATTTATTCTCTATTAATAAATAATATAATTTATTCTTAGTTATTCTCTATTGCCTGAGAATAAATTCTCTGATGCAGAATTGCTAGGTCAAGGTTTATGAACACTTTTAAGACTTTCGAATCTTGTACCAACTTGCTTTACCAAAGAACTGTGTAAATCTCCACCACCTCCAACAGCAAATGTTACATTCCCAATATAATGTCATTATTTCTTTAAACTTGGCCCCTTTTGCAGGGGGGGTGCCATGCTATCACATTGTTGTTTCCACTTACATTCCTTTGATTACTACAGAAGTTGATAAACCAAATTATTGAATGAATTTTGGAGTTAATACACATGCAAAGAAAACTTTTAAGAGCTTAAAATGGGAAATGTGTAGGACATTGACATTTCGGTTCTCAGAAAGAAATAGGGAAGTAATGTATGTTATCACTAACATCAGAAAATAATTTAAATCTTATAACTACAGATAGTAAATAATTAAATTTATATTACTGATACGCACATGAGAACATGACTCTAGATTATATAGATGCAGATAGAGATGGCTAGAGATCTGTATCCATCAAAGGCAGGCTGCTGTGAGGGGGTTTAGGGTGGAGGTTGCCTCTTATTACCTTCCTACAAGTCTAAGTTCATTCTTAGGCTCATGTGTTCTGAAGGTTATACGTTTAACGCCAACTCATAAATACCCTCCCACACTGAGGGGTATGCTTTCAAACTATTGCCATTGCAGTGATAACCTTCCTTCGCATTACTGTGATTTGCCTGTTCTTTTCCAGGTAGATTGTGTTTTACATGCAGCTAAAATAATGCATCTCCATCATTTTCACTGCATTTCATGGAATGTGAATGCCTTACGTTTCTCCTCCCCCTGCAAGACCTGCCAGACTCTCCTACTGACGCTGCTAACAGGTGCTTGGCAACATTGTAGCTCTCTCTGCGATCCCCTGCCCTAATTATTAATAAGAACTTCGTGTCTTCACAAGTGTGGTCCAACTTAATCCTAAGAAGTTCCTCATTTTCCCCATGATGAACACAGCCCACCATTATCATTTCAATGAGTTTCACCAATCCCTTTATTGTTATTCTTGGTTTCCAAGTGTAAAAAACAGAGGTGGACCATGTATCCAATAGAAAAGTTCTCTATTTGTTAAGTTTTTTTAATAGGGTCCAAAAAAAGTATGAAAAATAAGTTTCCTTCCTAGGTGAGCTACTATATATGGCCTAGCAATGGACTGGGAAGTCCACTGGCGGGGGGCGGGGGGGGGGTGGGAGGGGAGGATGAGTAATTTAGGAAGGAAGCTCCATGAGGTCAAGATTGAGAAAGAAAATCTGGGAAGTAAAAAAGGAAAGAACTAAGTTTATCAAGATCTACTATGTGCTAAGTAACATGCCTGTGGTTTTATGTAAATTGACTGGAAATTCAATGCTTGTTCTCTACAGACTGTAACATAGAGTTATATTGTGTGTATATAATATTGCACATATATGTACATACATATATAGACCTAAGGATTATTTCTCCATAAGATGATCACACATTTTTAAACTTCCCTTTAATTCATTTGTAGCCTCTAATTTTTATGCTGTAAACTTGTAAGAACACATTTTAAACATTTCTTTTTAACCACATCTGAGAAAGACATCTCTGGGTGGTACAGGGTCCTACGATCATTAGCGTTGCCTGAGCAGCAGAGAGAGGGACTCTTTTCCATGCTGATACGAAATCCAGGTGCACAAATGGGCCGTGTCTCACTTTTCTGCGTTTCCAACCCCCCACTCCATGGCTGACATCATAGGGACTTCTTGTCTCTTCCCCTCACTTAACTGCCCACCACTTTGGTATCCGCCATTGGCAAACTAAGGCCAACACTAGCCTAGAGCTACCTCCTCTCTCTCTCTCTCTAAAAGGAGAGTTCTTTCTCTTGACTTAGTTTGCTACTTACGCTGGCTACTACTTCCCTCTTCCCACTCAACTACACGGCTCTTTCTTCCTAACCTTGAACCACTTTTATGTCCTTCTTCTATCTTGTAGTCGACTCTTGCCTTCCTGGTCTATTTTGAAAGTCAAGGGCACCTGGAAACTGTCCTGCTATGTTACACGTTTCCTTCCAACTAAACCCCAAAAACGGTGGGAGTAAAAGGGGAATCTCCAAGAGTTCGTTCATTCACTTACTTCACCTCTTCTCTTTAATCGAAATTTAACTCTTACCCTTGGGCCCGCTCTTTCTGGCCAAAAGGCAGGGGATTTGAATCTTAAATCCAGATTTAAGACCCAATTAAAATCATCCCTAAGAGCCAAGAAACTTCAACTCTGAAGAACACTGTGTGAATTGAAATAATTCACTCAATAAAGGAGGTTTCTAAAGGAGGTTTTAGGAAAGTGTCTTATTTTATCTCTAATTTGCAGTGACCCTGTTACAGATCAGTATTACGGCAAGGACGCAGGAGAGCAAACTAGGTTGGGAAGGTTCTCCTCTGCAAGTAGCGTAACTCATATTGGTTTTAGTACAAATACACAGTAAAGTGTGATAACAGTAAGACCTCCTCCCCCAAACAGATTTGAAGGATAAACATATCCGAAACCCCAGCTCGGAGCTTGACCCTGTTCCGGATTCTGTGTGCCCCTCTCTCTCTCTGCCCCTCCTCTGCTCAAGCTCAGTCTCTCTTCCTGTCTCTCAAAAATAAATAAACGTCAAAAAAAATTTTTTTTAAACACCTGAAACCCTGATTCTCTGAAAGCAAGATCGGGAGACAAATTTCTTCAGTGCTACAGAACAGTACCGTAAGCATTTTTTTAAATGTATTAAAATTCTCTTTAACAAGTCTTTCTGGGCCCATGGAGTCCCCATCTGGGCAGATCCGTAAGCTGATACATGCCCAGATGAAGTACACTTAAGGACACAGCTTGTCAAATCACATCAACTTCTAGGTGGGTCTGTTCGCTGACGGACTCGCCTGAGAACGTGATTGCTCAAGCGCACTTCCCGCAGCCTCCTTCAAACAGGTTTGCTCTCATTGGACCGGGTCTTGTACAAGTGGTCTATCAACTCCCAACATTTACCTGCAGTGACTAAAATGTCCTGATGGTTAAGGAATTCCCTTGACGTCTACCTGCCGGAGAAGAGTGATGGACAGACAACATACATTAGCTGTTCCTCTGCCCGGAAGTAAGGGCTTTGATTCTAGTCATGTGCTGGTTAAATTCCATCTCTCAGGAGGTAGGAGCCACCAACAAGATGGCCAGTTCTTTGTGTGCTAACCCTGCTGGCCTTGGTGAAAAGCCCTGCCTGCATACAGGAAGCCAGTGTTCTGAAGAACGACCTAGGAATGTGCGCGGCCCCACAGGTGATGTTAAATTTAGTGGTCTTACCTCTTGTAGGCGGGGCGCCTCAAGGCACTCAGACTGCCTTTGTCCACGAATATGGGTGCTTACAATTAAAGAGCAGAGTAATGATGCTTATAGCATTCCACCAGCTATTCAGAATTATAGAATTTTAGAAATGGAAAGAATTTCAGAAACTATTTGCAGATGAGAACTCTACAAAACCTACCAACAAAACCCCAAACACACATGAAGAAAGACTCATACTGACTGAGGGTCACCCAAGAAATTAGGGAAATGGGTCCTTAGTTCTGGATATAAGAAGGTAAGGGGTGCCTGGATGGCTCAGTGGGTTAAAAATTTTTTTTAATGTTTTTATTTATTTTTGAGAGAGAGAGAGAGAGAGGGAGAGCGTGAGCAGGGGAGGGTCAGAGAGAAAAGGAATCACAGGATCTGAAGACAGGCTCCCGGCTCTGAGCTGTCAGCACAGAGCCTGACTCAAGGCTTGAACCCACGCACCGCAAGATCATGACCTGAGCCGAAGCTGGGCGCTCAACCGACTGACCCACCCAGGCACCCCCGGATGGCTCAGTGGGTTAAACATCCAACTTCGGCTCAGGTCATGAGTTCACAGTTTGGGAGGTCGAGCCCCATGTCAGGCTCTGTGCTGACAGCTCAGAGCTTGGAGCCTGCTTCGGATTCTGTGTCTCCCTCTCTCTCTCTCTCTCTGCCCCTTCCCCACTCGTGCTCTGTCTCTACCTCTCAAACATAAATAAACATTTTTTTTTTACAAATTGAAGAAAGTGAAGGTTTAAAAAGCAGATTATATCTAAAAATGCACTCACCCAAATGAGCTCTTTCGGAGACATGTGTTTTGCAATTTGTCTGGTGAAAATCAGCAAATGACTATTTAAAAAAAACACACACATAACTAGAGCGAACTTCCCTAGTATGGACTTTCACCCCCTCCCCCGCCCTGTTCTCTGTTTTGGTTCTTGTTCTATGAAATCAAATTATTTTTTAAACTTTTTATTACAAAAAATTTTAAATGTATGCAAAAACAAGAGAAAATACAGCAGGAACCCGGGTCCTCATCAAGGGCCATCATCCCTCGTCATTCCACGTCCAATCTTCCCCCTCACTCTCTCTGAAGGGGACATTGGACACTGCGTCATTTACCTGCAAACAAGAGACAAGGACTCTTTACTTAATTTTATTTTAATGTTTTTAATGTTTATTTTTTGAGAGAGAGGGTGCAGGAGAGGCAGAGAGAGAGGAAGAGAGAATCCCAAGCAGGCTCCATGCTGACAGCACAGAGCCCAACGCGGGGCTTGAACCCACAAACCGTGAGATCATGACCTGAGCCAAAGTTGGACCCTCAACCCACTGAGCCCCCTAGACGCCCCAAGGACTCTCTTTTTAAAAGCATAAGCACAATACCATTGTGGTTCATAAAAATTTAACAACAATATCTTAATATAAATAGATTTCTGAACTTTAAAAACATTATCCTTTGCCTCGGAACTATTCCATGTTCCCATAATATGATAAATACTATTTCACTGATTTACTCATTGAACAAAATACAAACCAGGCCTTCAAAAAAATTGCCGCAAATATTCTGATTGCATGGAGGGGAAGAAGGACACCCAGATTCTGACTTTGGGAGAGTAAATAGAGAATCCAAAAAAGGAGAAGACATTCTAGAACTAGACAGAACTGGGTCTATAGCTCTGTGTCACTCTTTATTGAACACGCTGATTTCTTCCTCTAAACAGCTCAGTTTGGTTATCTGTAAAATGGGGATAATGGGTCCATTTGACCAAATAGATTTATTAACTTTAATTAGCTAATGGGAAATGTAAACGTACGTTAAGCTTCATTATTTTCTGAGTTGTACACACAATGTTTTAAAAAGGGAGCGGTGACTATTTCTCACTTATAAAAACTGAAAGCCAAGTGACAATGGAAGTAGATTCGTAAGAACTAAGGTTTCAGAGATGTGTTCAGCATTGTCTGTTCAACAAATGATACTTGATGAATTAATAATTGAATAAATAAATGAGGAAAATGGGAGACCTCCCTCTTTTCCCCATATAGTTTAAGAAAAAATGTTTCAGCTTTTTATTACGCACCTTTCCAATAGGTACTCCTCCTATTAAGTAGGGGGAAAGCTTCCACCCGAGGGGACTCTGGAAAGCAAGCCATTGCTCTGTGATGAAGTCCGCACACATTGCCCAACTTGCTTTTGCCTTTGATGAAGGTGTAATTCTAGTTCATAACTCAGCACTGAACGTTCATAAACCCTCTAACATTTACTGGTCAGCCATTTTATTAGCTTGTTCTCACTACGCCCCTCTGAGGTAAGCCACTATGTTATCCTCACTTTGGAGAGGAGGAAACAGAGGCACAGAGAGGGTAAGTCATCCGTCTCCGGGAAAGGAGGTCGGTCACCAGGACCAAGGGCCTAGAAAGCCTGAGGCTGGGCAGACCCTGCTCAGCTGAGCCCCTCTGGGCTGTGAACCACAGTGGCCCTGGCTCCAGTCTGGCCCCCGCGGCCTTCCTGGGGCCTGGAGGAACCTGAGTCCTGCCCCACTTCCGGGCGCATTGCTAACACGAGAGCTGAACCGCAAGCGCTTCATCAACGAGCTTCATTCATTCTTGGTTGAGTGACTGAGGTGCTGTACCAACTCCCCCCAGAAGGACCCGATTCTGCCCCAGAGGATCTGCTGATTGCCTCCAGCAGAGAGCAACTGCAGGCTCCAGGGCATTCTCTGTACAGTTTGGATCCCTGTCATCTGCCTCCAGGAGACGGTCTTTGTGAATCGTCTCTCCTCCCTGCTGTCCCTCGTCTGCACCCGGTCGCTGCACCTGCCCCTGCCCAGGTGGCTCACATCTTGCCATAGCATAACTCGGGCGCACGAAAGGACCAGCGCTTCCCGTCCCCAACTCCTCCAGATGCCGCTATCCTGACACCCCTCCGTGTTCCAGTGCATTGCATACGGCCTCCATTCTCATCCCTCCCCTGGAGTGTCTCCCAACCCAGCGTCCAGCATAAATCCAAAAACAAAGTCCCTGGATGCCATCCAGCCCTCCCCGGGTCCCCTCGTCAGCCTGCCACAGGGCCGCTCTGCCCTCTCCAGGGTTCCCTCCCCTCCGTTGGCCTCCTGTCACTCTCCCCAGCCAGGTTATCTCACTCTGCCAAGTGATTACATGGTAAAGATTCTGGAAGGATCGGCAGAAGGCCCTTTCTCTTCTCTTCTCATCCTTGACTCTTTCCTGAAGCAAGCTCCCCCCACCCCTGCCACTGGGTTGTTTCCCGGCTGAATCACCAATAGGTCCATGACTCCCAAAATTGTATCTGCAGCCCAGGCTGTCCTGTGGGTTCTGGAAGCCGTACATCCAGCTGCCTGTTACCCATCACCCCCCCTACCCCTACCTTAATGTCTCCAGCATCTGCCCCCAAAATGTCAAATGATCTGCCTTGTTTCAGTGAATATAGCAAAATGTTCCGGCCTGTTGCCATACCTAGTCCTTCCCGGTGCTCCATCACTATTGCCACCCACAAATCCTTCCGGTGTGTCCAGCCATCTTCACAGCCGTCCCTGGGCTGACCACTCTCCCCACACACCCCTACCTGCTCCCCCCACTCCAACTCATGCTCCACGCTGGAAACCACAACCTGATATCCCAACTCATGTATCTTCCTTAAGTCTTCCCACGTCTTCCTGTGACTCTGAGTGTAAAGACCCAAATCTTGAGAATGTCGTGCAGGATTGGCCTCAATATCCACCTGCAGCTTTGATCTGCACCACCGGCCCCCTCCCACTCTGGGCTCCTGGAGTCTGAGTTTCCCCAGGCCCTTCCTTGCATAGCGCTCCCCTATCCTGAGAAACCGGCCTCTGGTGTACCCCCTCTAAAAGACTTTTCTTAACCACAACATACCTTCAACTGATAAGCAAATACTTCCAATCAAACCCAAAGATCATTTCCTCCGGGGAAGCCTTATACGATACAGTCTCCCGGAGGAAAGCAAGCACTCATCCTAAAACATGATTGCCATCAACTCGACTCCAAAGTGTTTTATCTCCTTATTGTTTTTTAAACATATCGAGGAGCGCCTGGGCGGCGCAGTCGGTTAAGCAGCCAACTTCAGCTCCGGTCATGATCTCACAGTCCATGGGTTCGAGCCCTGCATCGGGCCCTGTGCTGACAGCTCTGGGCCTGCTTCAGATTCTGTGTGTGTCTCTCTCTGCCCCTCCCCTGCTTGTACGCTGTCTCTGTCTCTCGAAAATAAAATAAAACGTTGAAAATTTTTAAACCTATCAAATGTACAAAAATATGATAGATATCTTTGTGTTATGCTTTTGTTAGATAAGCACTTATTACCCAGATACACGGGAGATGCACACATGTCACATACATATGAAATTCAACATGCATAGAAGATTTGAGTCGGCTTTTCCACTGATGGTTTGAAAATTACAACAGGCAAGAGTGACAATTACATACCATTGGATGATTTGCCTTTAGTATGAAGAGTAGAAAGAAGTTAGAGATTCCTCAAATATGAATGGTGTTTTCTAAAAAACACTGGTTGTACAGAAATTCCAGACTTGCCTCCCACAAACAGTTAGAGGGGTCCCCAACTATATGAAACCAGACGGAAGGTCTTTTCCCCAAATCCTGTCATCCTGCATTGTAAAAACCCACCCAAAGAATCCCATTG
Organism: Mungos mungo; assembly: GCA_004023785.1. Classification (NCBI taxonomy): domain Eukaryota; kingdom Metazoa; phylum Chordata; class Mammalia; order Carnivora; family Herpestidae; genus Mungos; species Mungos mungo. The sequence continues at coordinate 60,596 of PISW01002163.1, forward strand.
GCTTGACACGATCTCTGTGACATGGAATTTTCCCAAAAAATGAAGCCTACATGAATTCCATGTCAATGACACACCAGGTACCAGGCCTGATTCCATTATGATTTTTTTTCATGCACAGAATTAGAATAACCAAATGTCATCACTAAAAGAGACTTTAACGAGTCTTCAATTCAACCTTATTTCACCAGGTTTCCACAGTGTGCTTTCAGTGAAAGCCATGGAGACAGAGGCCCTTTGGCAGAACCGAGGGTTCCACAATCTGCTTCATCTCTATCTTCACTAGAATTTATCAATTAGGATTCCAAGAAGATTCTGCAGGAGGGGACGGCTTAACTGCTAAACGGAGTTTGAAAGACCATTAGGTGAGTTCGGTTATTTCACAATCTAAATGAGGAGACTGAAGCCTACAAACCGAAAGTGACTTGCACCAGACCCCAGAGCTCATTAAATGCAAAGTTGGGGGTACATCTCTTCCACAGGGTCACTTTCCTGGAAACCTGTGCAGAAAGATCAGTCTGCAACCTGAGGAACTGAGCCAGCAGGGCTGTTTTTGCCAGAAGTACAAAGTGGGTGAGCTGTTCGTTACGAAGGACAAGAAGTAGGCTGAGATACAGGGCGTGTTGCGCATTGTGAAATAAAAGTCAGATATAAACAATCTTGGAGATGATATACGAATCTTATTTTACTGGCTGCCATCTTCAAGATTACAAAACCCCAAACTAATTTTCTCTTCAACCTCTGTTGATACAAAGATGTACATATCTCAAGCATCTAGTCTAATCTCAGTAGGTCCGATAAATATTGTGATGAACAACTTAACAGCTTAACAAAATGTCTTTAGTCCTTAGTGCTATCGGCGTCTCCCAGATCTAAGAAAGGCAGAGGAATTGGAAACCCAGAATGATAAGGCGCTATCACTGGTTAGTTCAGATGGCCAGAGTAGAGTGTCAATAAGGACAGGACCTGCCTGGGTCTGTCAATACCTCCCTTTTCCAGAGCTAACTGTTGCCTCGTCCTTGGCCAACAGATATACTGTTGGGCCATTGACTACCACACGCTACCTCCCATCTTTCTTGAGCCTCACCCCATGCACACCATCTTCTTTATGGTCTCTCCATCTGACTCCTCTGAGATTTTAGTAGCCACAGTACTCAATCAACATTTATCCCAGGATACTTTGCAATGCTATTTAATTTATGAGCATATGTGGTCTTCCCAATTGAGTTATAAACCTCTCTGCTGCAAAGATGCCTTACGCTTCCACATCTCACCAGGGTCTGACACCTGTCCTTCTAGTAATAAGTGCTCGATGAATGTTGATAATAGTGACGATGATAATAATGGTGGTGGTGGTGGTGGTGATGGCAATGACAACAGATGAAGAAGCATGTGCTTCTTATTATGAAAGCAGAATGGACCCAAGTAATAAGAACAAACACGTGTGATTGCACTAGAGCCTATAACACGTTATCTGGGGAGATAGCTACTGTCACGTTCTCTTTCTTCCCAAGAAAATGGAAGCACAGAAGAATTAGGTGGCTTTCTCATGACTTCCAAGAGAACTTAAAGAAGGTAGGAAAATGCATTCATCTTGAAACAGATCTATAAGACAAGGAAAACATCACTAAGGTCATGTGTTTGTGTAAAAGTCAAATAAATAATCATGGAAAAACAAGTCCCAAGTTGGAGTAATCATGTAGAATAAGGCACATCAGTATATTGTCATGAGACACATTTTAAAGACAATATGAATGGATTCACATCAAATATCACCATTCCTGAGATCCATATCAAAATTAATATCTGAAAAGATATTTAAGCCCTTACATGAAACACTTTAGTGAAGACCTTTTTCTTTCCTTTTAAAATATTTTTAATGGTTTTTTTTTTTTTTTGAGAGAGAGAGAGAGAGAGCATGAGTGGGGAAGGGGCAGAGAGAGAGGGAAACAAAAGAATCTGAAGCCGGCTCCAGGCTCCAAGCTGTCGACACAGAGCCTCACGTGGGGCTCGAACTCACAAACCATGAGATCATGACCTGAACCAAAGTCAGATGCTCAAGCGATTAAGCCACCCAGGTGCCCCTGGATCTCTTTCTTTCTTAACCATTGCTTAAGGATCGCTTTTCTTTTTTGAAAATGACAGAACACTCACTGCTTCAGTTAATGTCACCTTATCACCCTGAGCTTGTATTTCCCTTCTTATATGAAAGACCTATGAGTTGAGTGTGAGAGTGAGCAAGGAGAGAGAGAGCCTGAAGGAGTCTGATCTCTTTGAGGAATTTCTTGGTTTGCACATAATATTTTTCTTTGAGTGGTAAAAAAATTAATGTATCCCAGGGGCTGCTGACCTTTTCAGTAAACTGTCATAACGCCCCAGCTTTCGTTTTTCTGGTCCCACAGCATCACCTTGACTAGTGGCAACAGCCTAGTCTCCAGCATCCGACCCCCATGCGCCCCACAGAACTGCATCAGGCAGGCTCGCACTGGCCAGTGGGGGCCAAAGTCATCATTTTTGTTCCTTTGCTGTGTCCTGGATTCTCTTGCACGCATCTGGCCTCCTGATACAGCAGAGCTACAGATGGTTTGCTCACGAGCCATCTGACTCCTGTATTTTAAAAGAGCACTGCAGCAAGCTGAGATGTTTATGGTACCATTCATTCATCTGATGAATATTTATTAAGTGCCTACTATGTACCATCGTTGGATGGAAATAACACCAGACTTTTAGACTTTATAATGTAGTATCTGTTTAGCCCCTCGGCCTTAGTTTCTTAGTCTATAACATGACAATCATTAAAAAAAAAAAAAACTGACCTCACGGATTATTCTAAATATGAAAACACTAGAAGGAGGTCCCAGAACCCTTAGGGTGGCAGCTCCAATCCAGATTTAACAAAGAAGCTTCTCAATGCTCACCACACCAGAACAAACCTTCCTGTTGTTATTGTGGTTGTTGAATTAGAGGAAGCACAACGAATAGGACACTAAATAGAAAAGAGAATGACGGCATAGACTCAGAGAACTACAGAGCTGCAAGGAACTGTAGATGTGATCTGGTCCAGCGGTCCCCACCGTTACTATGACGAGGTGGTATGGGCACTGCAGACGAAGACCCGTGGGTTCAAGTTCTAGCTTGGATGCTTTCTAGTTGTGTGACTGTGTAAATGACGCCCTCTTTTAGCCTTATTATCGCCTTTCCAGAAGAGGAAGAATAATGATGCCAACGCAATTGTTAATGTGAATTAAATAAAATAGGGTACAAAAATCAGTTGGAATGTAGTAAACTTTTAACAAGTGACTATTATCTTTATGGTTTTATTATCACTCTTGTCTTTATTATTTGAGATCTTCTTCCAGTTTTATTGAGATGTAATTGACCCGCAGTATTGTATTCGTTCAAGGTGTGTGGCATAACAATCAGATACATGTACCTGTTGTGAAATGGTCTCCGCACTAGGTTTGGTTAGAGTCCATCACCACATGTAGTCACAGATTTTTTTTTTCAAGTGATGAAAACTGTTAAGATCTCCTCTCTTAGCAACTTTCAAATATACAATACGGTATTGTTAACCAGGGACACCATGCTGTTCATTACATCCCCAGGACTTACTTATCTTGTAACTGGAAGTTGAGATCTAGTTATGGCTGGGTGGAAGAGGGGTGAGGCCAAAGAGAGAAGAGTAGGAGTTAGGAATGAAAAGCGTTTAGAACAGAGAGAGTTTGCCACACTGGGCTTCGTTCCTCTCTCTGCTGGAAATCCCAACAAATGCAGAGAAAAACAAGGGGCAGAAATGTCATTAAACTGCTTCATAATGCTTCTAGGAGACTCTACTGTGTTTTACTGGAAATACAGTTTCCTGTTGGGGTGAGGAGCCCTTAATCTAAGTCCGTACAAAGAAACATGGCCGAGAAAGGCTGTGCTCCATTGCGGTCAGGAAGCAAGTCATTGATGGAGCCGGCATCAGCATGCACATCTTTTCATTCCCCCCAAGCTTTGATAATCCATTCATTCTTTCATCCAAGAATAGGCATCGGGCACCACCTCTGGGCCAAGCGGGATGACCATGGGGCCATGCTATCCTGGGCTCATCGGACATGTGCAAGGGCAAATGAAAGTTACCTTCGTCTGGAAACCCAAGGAGAGCATCGACAGGACCACCTTCATTTGCTCATCACTCACTGGCTTTGTTTTTCACACCAGTCGGGGGAGATGCAGACGCTGGACCCACCAGGAGCTGGGGCGAGGTAGCAGCAATCTCAGCCGGGCACCTCTAACTTCCTCTCCACAGTCTACGGTGCTTCAGAGAGGGACTTTCCTAGGTGGTGTATAACCTACATTTCTCAAACAGTTAGGTTCTTTTCAAACTGAAACCCGTGACAACAGAAGAAAAATTGTAATGCCACCTCACTTAAAAGGGCATATGCCTTTTTAAAAAAAACACAACATGCAAATGTGAATACTTTTTTTTGTATGTTTGAGTGCTACCCTACTGAATCTCCTGTATAATTAAGTTGCCTGAGAAATGTTGGAGGCAACGCAACAAGAACACCACATCCTAATGAGTAATAAAGATTACATAACAGTCAAGATAAGCAACTCCACCCACAGATTTCATGTAAATGCTAATATTGAGTTCTTGGCCACAGTGTGAAAAAGTAAGGCAGGGAATGCCACAGAAGTGAACTTCAAAATATTACTCCCAATGGTTACAGAAAACCACAACCAATTGTACACGAAGGTTTACTTCGCTTTTTCTAATCGTTGGGTCTTCGTTTTAAAGCCCAACTTTCTTCTTCTTCGTTTTTTGTTTTTTGTTTTTAATTTCATTCACAAAGCAACACTTAGCCGCATAGGCAAGCCCTGGTTGAATGGGGACCCAGACGATGGTCCGTGGGCTGACGGTGCAAAGTCTGGCTGGGGAAATCTCACAATTATCTTCAGCATCTATTGCATGGTTCTGCCTGGAAAATTCTTCAGTATGTCTACCTTGAACCTGCCCCTTGCTGACATATATATGGGACATCTCTTCCAGAGAGTAAGTGGGTATTGAAAGCATTGACTCCTGAAAGCAATCTTCCCCAAATGTCCACCTCAGACACTCATTGCTTTAGGTTATAGTAATAATAGTGATCATGAGTTTGAGGTGCAGGAGTAAATTCTATAATTATCAAGTTCAGTAAATACTATATTCTGGATCTCTACCTTATAAGCTCAAAATGTACTGTTACCGCATTCACAATTTGAGAAGTCCAATAGTAATGATGCCTGTTTTCCTGAAATTTATTTATTTAATGGAGGGGGCGGACGGGGAGAGAGAAAGAGAGAGAGAGAATCTCAAGCAGGCTCCGCGTTGTCAGCACAGAGCTCGTAACAAGACTCAGACTCAGGAACCGAGAGATCATGACTAAGCCATCAAAAGTTGGACGCTTAACCAACTGAGCCACCCAGGTATCCCAGTAATGATGCCTGTTTACTCTTGTTTCGAAGCAAAGTCCTTTGCCCCCTTCCCAAACACTTATTATTAGCTCTTGAAACCTTTCTATGAGATACATAATAGGTGTTTCTGCTTTAGATCACCAATCCAGTCTCTTTCTTCTATGCTTCAAGAATCTAGAAAGACAGTAATTTTCCAAAGTTTCAAATGGGGAAGTTATAAAGCCCTCCTCAAGCTGAAAATCAACAGTTTTGATTCTTTGTTAATGGCAAATAAGTTCATTCTTGCAGAGAAGAATCTCCTCATTCCATGGATCCTTCCTGAAATACAGGTCCTGTTTAAAAATGGCTCAACTGTGCTAAGCACTCATGTTCCCAGGCTCTAGTCAGGCCCAACTCAGCTCATAGCCTCCAACCCAGGTGTGTCTGAACTGATATCTGATTCCCCCATTGAAATGTCCTGGGGAGGAGTGGGCAGGGATGGCAGGGCCCAGTTGGCATAGAGCCATGCCAGAGCTCAAAGAAGTCTAGAGCCATTTCAATGGATACCTTCACTTTGCAGCCATAGGGAACTGTGACCCAAAGAGAGAAGTTGGTGTAGTCTAAGGAACAGATAGTGGCAAAGCCAGCCATTCACCTGGGGCTCACCTAGCTGCCTCCCATCTGTCATCCCCACATTCACCTTCTCCAGAGTTACACAAGCCTTCTCCCTGACCCTCAGACTAGAAAACTGGCCCCAGTGGCAGAAGCACTTGCTTACCAAAGAGTTTGCAGAAGCCAATGTATTGTTAATGCTGGGTCGCTTTAGTCATAGTGCAAAGGTGAAAAGATTTCCATTCTTAATAGTTCCAGAAAGGCATAGAATCTGTGGAAATGTGACCCTCTTGGGGGCAGGAGCAAGAGTCCCCCAGCATGTGGGAACGTGGATAAATGCTGGGTTTTTTCTCTGTCTTCTCTTCTACACAGATCCATCACTTTCTGAGTGATTGCTCCTGGGGTGTGCAGGAAGTTAAGAAGTTGGCTGGAGAGAAGTAAGAAATCACTGAAGGGAAAATAGAATTGAGCAGGGAAAGCTATGTAGGCTTTTGACACGAAGAGCGTAAGAGTTACAACTCTCTACGGCAGCAGACTTTACAGTTGAAATTTGATATTTTTTTTCCACTTTGGACTTTTATTTTATATCTATTGCTTGATAAGGAAATCGCTTCTCTTCATTCACCCCGGGGACATTTTCATTATACTCTGTTCTTGAAAATGAGCATTTTTTTTTTTTACTTTTGGCTATTGATTTCAGAACTATATGAACTTTGCCTCGAAGTCATTTCCTTCAACCCTCTACATGCCGAGGGACTCCTACCCCTGCCCCAAAGAGGGTCACATTTCAACAGATCCTATGCCCTCCTGGTCCTCCTGGTGCCTGACCCCCAGGAAATAAAGGAGCATGCGGCATTGAGATGGCCATTATGCATCTCCACTCATCAGAATCACGGCAGCCAGGTGGCAAGGTTTCAGGATGACAAGAAAACAATCCCATCTTTTATTTCCTTGCTTCTGTCACACACGCCCCTTCAACCTGAAAACGGACCAGAAAAATCCAACAAGAAAAGGCTTGCAAGCCTCTGCACCAAGGTGACAAAGAATCGCAAAGTCCAACTGTTATTTGTCTGGAGAGAAAGGGAGGGCGGAGGACCACAAAAGACTCCAATGTTGTTGTGGCTTTTCAAGTGAAATAAAATAAATTGTACCCTCTGAACAAATGATTCATCTTGATTGTTTGGGGCAGTTTCCCTTTAATATTTACGCTGTCTCTAAGCTTGGCTTAGCTTTTAAAAAAAAGAAGAAGAAGAAGAACTGTCATTTCTATTCAATTAACTGTTTCCCCCTCTGACTTTAAATCAAGGGCAGTGTCTGTTCAATTTAATTACTTTCCAAGTAGCCTGCATGGAAAAGCAGCAGCCACTAAAGTAAAGAGCCATGTGGTGCTTTATAAGGCAAGAATTCGATATAATTTAAGGATGTTCTCCCAACAGAAAACGCAATAAAGCTGATTTTCCCCTGCTGTGTTTCCAGCCACCTGATATATAATATGTTCACAGGTCAAGATTTTAGCTCAACAGTCCAAAGCAAGTAAAATGGGGAGAGTGTCATTTACCTTCTGGGAAGTCTATGGGAGGAAATTTTTGGAGGACTTTGTCCCATCTGCACTGATTATGCAAGAAGGGTGATCTTCTTCTTCAAAGGAAGTGGTTATTTTTATTATCCACACATGTAAGATTTTCCAGAACTAAATGCATCCATAATTGCATCCACATCAATGTATTCAATATCAGAAAGCAAGACTGCATCAAAACTGTGAAGTTGTAAGGTAAAAACAGCAGAAATGTAGCATAGCCAGAACACCAAGACCTTGACTATCAGATTGATTCAGTCACCAATGAGCTGTGGGGCACTGAGTCACTTGCTTGACCTCACTAAGTCCATTTTGATACATTATGCATACATTATGGTGCTCCATTAAATCGACAGTAACACTGTTGTCCCTAACACTCATTGAGACTATTAAATGACAGCAAGGTACCTACTAACTGTCAGTTACTCTCCAAAGTGGAACAACCCCATTCCCTCCAAATAGAAGACCCAACATACGAATAACGTCAAGCAATTATGTGAACTTACCCACAAAGGATAACTTAGAATGCAGCAGAGGTGGAAAATTTGTTGCTTTTTTTAATTAATGGCATCTGATGGCCTAGAAACATTCTGACCAAAAGCAAAAATGAAAGTGAAATCATGAGGAACTGTACATTTGAGACTAATTTAAAGTGTAATCAGATGTCTGAATATTCAATACATTCTGTGGAGTGATACTATTTTCATTTATGAATAATACACATTTTCCCAAATGGTCTACAACCTATAGATCTGTACCCTTGTAAGTCTGTTCTCTCTATACTACTTGGTATTAGAGTGAGCAAGTGAGAGTCAAACAAATATACATACCTGTTTCATAGAAACCTTCCTTTTGTGCTCTATCAGTCGAAGAGGATGGATTCCCCAGTAAACCACAAATCAACAGATAGTCTTCAAATCATGCAGCAGGTCTTTTGACATCATACCTTCATGCCCATGCACTCACCAGCAGATACAAGTGACATCCTTTTATCCCAGTGAGAATGACAAGTGTTGTGGCTTCGACACAGAAATGATCCACTGCCTAGGTTTAAGATCCTAGGAGAGATTATCCTCTTCAGACTGATGTAAATCTGAGTGATCAAAGATTTTAAACCTCTTTTGTGTAATAAATGTATATATCTAATGTAAATGACTCAAGAAGACTTTATGAGTTCTTAGTCTTTCCAAGCCTAAAGTTCTGTACATTATCTTTTCTTCGTGTTGGCATATTATTGGATTGAATTTGATTCAAAGGTCAAGGAAATCATGCTAAAGCCCATTTTCTACTTTCTGGAGCTCTGTTTTTAGCTCTCCTTTACATAACTTGATTAAATGAGAAAGTAAGGATGGTAGGTAGAGAAGAATCTTTGTAGGGTGAATCAGTCAATACCACCACCTTCCAGAACTAATTCAGGACACATATACATCTATCCTATATCCAACTACCTTCTGGGAAAGGATTCTACTACCTGATCCTCCGATTTTAAACAATTTTGATAGTATAAAACAAATTAGCAAACTTCTTGCAACTTTTATACAATTATTTCCTATGATGACAAATTATCATAATGTTTGTGACTATCTTTGCTCTAAATTCATTACATGTATTCTAGGAGCTGCAAGCCTCATATGTTTTTTCTCTGTCCAAGTATTTTGGAAAAGATGAAACAAACAATTAATCCAAAAAGTGTCTGCTCAGCACTGCTCTGCCTACTCTCAAATTTGTCTTGATCACAGGAAGCTTATGATCTGGGGCCACAGAATTATCATATAAGAAAAAAATTACACACATTCTACTCATAATTATATATACCTGTGACACAGATTGCAAAAGGTCAGAAGGGGGAAAGGATAAATATTATGCAAAAAAAAGATCACATAATGTGTATTCAATTCACAGAAACTTCCTAAGCATCCATATTAAAAAGGACTGTGTTTTTCAAGATCTCACTTATAGACTTTTCAGTAATGATTCTCCTGCTATATGTTCTAGGTCCTTGAAGCCTTTTAAGGTCAATAATAAGTTACTGCAGAATGAAGGAGTCTCTTTCATTGGATTGGTGAGTAGCAGCAGAGAAAAAGCATGTATCTGAGTATGACTTCTCTTTAGAAGGAAAGACTACAATAAAGGAGCTTATGCTTTCAAACAGTATACTCCCCAGAGAATAGCGTCTCTTATTGATTTCTTACTTTTGCCCCTCCATTTTTATGAGATCCATCTACCAAATTCAAGGCTTACCCGTCGGAGAGTATGGTTTCATTAAACTGCGGTTCCAGACTGTTCTAGCTAAAGCAATTTTAAAGAACCAATTAGATAATTACAGTGAATGTTACCAAAACACCATAAAGCTGTGGTAGCACACAGGACTAAATGAACTCAATCAAAGACAAGGGAGCCCTTCCAAGATGAACAGCCAGCCCCTGGCCACTTTCTACTTTTGGAATGTTTGCCATTTCTAAGTGCCAGGCGAGGCTTGAGCATGACCTGAATACTATAAGAAAGAAAAACCACCAAAGTTTTGGAGGTTGTTTGGCGCGTCAGTGACAATTTGGAAACCTCAGGAGCCCTGGATGCCCCTCCCCAACTCATGTGCGCACAAGCACGCATATGCACTCTCTCTTTGTCTCTCTCTCTCAAGAATAAATGAATATTAAAAAAAATTTTAGTATGTTAAGCAAAATAAAAGGAAAGGTGGACAGATGATTAAAATATGGAGTATTTCAACAGAGAATTGAAATCTATGAAACAGAATCAAAGGAACTAAAACTGAAAACTTTAAATATCTGAAAGTAAGAATGCATTGAGTGGGTTTAACGTCAGACTGGCAAGTCAGAAGCCAGGGTTCGCATAAACTTAAACCGTTAAATAATAATAATAAATAAAATAAATAAAATTTAAAAAGAGCATAAAACCAAGTATAAATGGGTAAATAAATAAATAAATATTAGAAGAAGAAGAAGAAGAAGAAGAAGAAGAAGAAGAAGAAGAAGAGGAAGAAGAAGGAGAAGAAGAAGAAGAAGAAGAAGAAGAAGAAGAAGAAGAAGAAGAAGAAGAAGGAGAAGGACAAGGAGATGGAGCCAGGGTTAGGAAACTTAGCAACAGGCAAAGTTAAAAGTATTCCAAATAAAATATACTGGGGGTAAAAAAAAAGAACAGAAAAGATATGTAAGCCATAGTCAAATGACCTAACAAATGTATAACTGCAATTCTAGGAGAATAAAGAATAGGGAAGAAGCAATATTTGAACAAATCATGGCTGAAACTTTTCTAAAACTGATGAAAGATATAAAAAAAACCCAGCAAATTCCAAAAAGGACAAATATAAAGAAAGCCACGCCCTGATTTCACCGATCTGTATAAGAACTAAACATTAACACTTTTGTACTATTGTATAGCCACTGCTGAGAACAACTGATCTGAAGGACGCCATATCAGAAGAGTACGGTAAAGTTAGTTTGGTCTTTTTTGTTTTCAAGGGATCATAAAAAGAAGCAAGTTCTAGTCTCGTTTTCCTCAAAACACCTCCTAGAGGGGCCACAGGAAGCATGTTTATATTTCAATTATCTCCGCAACTCAGTTCCACAGCTTTTAAGTGATGGCATCAAAACCTGCTCTGTTCATAATCCACTAAGGGTCAGGAAAAAAAATTAAATGAGTAGATTCAATCTGGACAAGAAACTTTCCAATTGCAGAAACAGTAGTCAGGAGGAGGCTACGAGAATACAAATTCGCTTTCTGTCACACTCCCAGCCATAGATGCATCAAGAGAGAAGACCCCAGAAGAGCAAAGGGAGGTAGACTCAGCCCAGGTGAAGATCCTCGAAGGTCAGACTAACAATGGACGGTCACTTGACTGGATGGAACAGTCAGAGCGAGGGAAAGTCTGAGATGGAGGCAGATAAATGCCAGGAAGCAGATGACAAATCCCCCCTGGGCTTCGGCTGCTGGGCTTGCCCTCGGGCATCCATTTCCAGGAAAAGATCTTGGGGTTGAGGGGAAAGAACCGTTCTCATCAAGTCTGAAGGGAAGATCAGATTACGTCATGACTGATCACACTTCATGGTTGATGAGAAAACTTACACGTTTGCTTTGCTTTAAAACTTATTTTGCAGAATTGTTGTATATTGTGTGTGTATGTACTTTTTAAGGAAGGGACAGAAATTGTAGCATTAAATGAAGACTAACCCAGACCCAGGAAGCTCCAGGATTATCTTCCCAAAGCAGGAACACATGATCAAGAGTTCCTGGGACCTGTCAGGTTTGTCATAGGCAAGAGCATCCCCAATGCTGAATTTTCCTAAATTTATAAACATGACCAAGGGGTGCCCGGGTGGCTCAGTCAGTTAAGCATCCGTCTCTTGATTTCAGCTCGAGTCAGGATCTCACGGTTTGTGGGTTCAAGCCCCAAGTCGGGCACCTCACTGGCAGTGCAGAGCCTGCTTGGGATTCTCTGTCCCCGTCTCTCTCTACCCCTCCCCAATGGCACTGCCTTTCTCTCAAAATAAATAAACTTTAAGAAAAAGGTCTAAAAAAAAAAATCAAATTAAAGCTCCAAGTTGTGTTCTTATAGTTCCCAAATTTTATTTTATTTTTTTAATAGTTTATTGGTTTCCATGTAGCACCCAGTGCTTCTCCCCACAAGTTTAAAGTGCAAATAATGAATCAGCACGAGACAGGGTATTTTCTCAGTATAAAGAAGTATAAACTATCTGCCAGGTAGACCCAGAAAGTTCCTGGCCACCAGCCCCTCCCTTCCTCGTGTCCCAGCCGAGAGCACAGGCTTGAGACTGCACCAGAAAAGCTGCTAATTCCCACGGAAGCCGGTCCTGCTCTCCAGCTGCCCGCGTGCTCTACACTATCTCCTTAGGAGTGACCCCGTCTCTCTGTTTTTCATGGTGCGGCCAATCCACATGACAACATGGGGTTGCTGTTGGTTCAGGGTTTTGTTACGTTTCTCAAGATTTGTCACCCGCCTTTCGTGGCTTGTAAATATTACCACAGCTGATGTGCGCAGGGCCTGGAATCAGTCCATCCTGCCCAGGTTATGTTTTCGCTGTTTACCCTTCCACAATTCTTAGCATTGTTGCACTTCATCCTGTCCATGGGCCACAACTTTACCTTTTCCTGTAAAATTCTCCCAGGGACTCAGAGTTGGACAGCGTCCCCGATCTGTGTTAAGACCATGAGTCTCACTTGTCCTCACCCGGTCCCTTTAGACAGACTAGTTCAAATCCCTTATCCGTAGATGAATTCAGAAGACTCTCAAAGTAGGGTTTGAGTCCGAAGCTTTTTACTGCTATTTATATATTTTTTTCTGTCACCACTCACTGCAAAGTGAAATCTGCATGAATTCCTTTCCTCTCTTTCTCACTGGACCCACAGCAGCCGGCGCAGCCTCCATATTAGCAGCCAGATGATTACAAATATATAAGAACCTTATCCTTTGAAAGAAGACATTTTTTGACTCGTCATGGTTTTCTACTGGCCAAGACATGGTAGAAGACTTCTCTGGGATGAGAACTAGCTGTTTACACACCCATCTCTGCCAGGAGGCATGGCACGTGACCGGCCGCAGTCCACACAAGGCAGGGGTCTCGGGTTGCAGTCGCACTGCAGCCACCGAAAGTTATGTGACCTCGAATCAGACACTTGACCTTTGAGGGACTCAGGGTCATCTTACGATGACTTTTGGCCCCTCTATTTATGAGTTGGCTGGTTGGGTTTTAAACCATAGAGGCATCAAAAGCTCTTTAGTCTAAGCATTATATGTAACGGAGGGATTTGTAGGAGAAGAAAGAAGAAAGTTAGGGTTTTTGGTTAAAGAAACCAACAACTGAAATTTGTTCATGGAAATGCGTAGCCTTGAGTGAACAGTGTGTTACTAAATATATGCACCCAGGGGCGCAGGTCTCTCTGGAGCACAGAGCTCACCCCGCTCCCAGGAGAGGGTCAGGTAAGGGGACTGGCACTGCTGTTCCGAGTGGGCGACTGTCGTGTCTGGATATTCCCCACGTCCCAGCACGCAGAACAAGCCCGTGCTCCACAAAGCGGAATTACCCCCTACTGATGGATTCTAAAACCCTCCTGCTCTCCTGCCTTCCCTGAACCCAATTCCCATAAATATTTAAGCAGCTTTTTCCAGAAGGGGTCAGGTCTTTGCTAGCGCCAGCACAGTTGGGTGATTTGTACACTGCACAAGACAGCTGACCCAGAGGAAGGAGCAGGCTGATATCCAGTTTGCGACGTGCCTGCCAAGCCCTGGGCCTTGGCACTGGCTTGGGTCCATGTGAGAGCAGAGGTGTCTCTTCCTTCACACAAAGGGGCGGTCTGCTTGCCAAGCCGTGTGCCCGTAGGCTTGAGGGAGGACGTCCAGAGGTGGCACCCAGAGGTTCCCGTAAAGGTTAAGTGCAGGCCGGTGGAAGCCCTAGACCATCGTCCAGGTGTGGCGTGTGCGTGCGCGTGCATCCTGGGGCGAAGGGCAGCACCCAGGGCCACCTCATTCCCTCGCGTGTCGTGAAGGGTGGTGCTTCCCTTCCTTTGCTGTTGCTCGTGCACATCACTCACGTGTTCTCCCGGTCATCGGAGCACATCCCCTCCCTAACCCTCCTTCCCTTTCTCGTCTCTTGAGCCCCACGCCGTCTCATTCCCTGTCTCCCCCAAGATGCACCGTCTTCCCCAGAGAGAACAAAGGACCCACACCTGCTCCTGCCCCCCATCTCCCCAGCTCCAAAATCACAGGCATATGCTGAATGCATAAGCGTTTGTTTTCTACTGGTGCACAATGCGTGGCTGGGTCACTCAGGAAGCTGCCCTCAAGCTGTCGCCCATGACGCCATCATACCTGCTCGCCCACCTGGCTGCCCGCAGGTCCAAGTCCCTCTCTGACCCTCAGTTCCTCCCCACAAAGGTCTGTGATGGGCTGCTGACCAGGTGGCAGCCTCCCGGATGGCAGTGGTCCAGGGGTCCGGGAGAGCCTGAGAGCCGGTGAGTGTGAACCGGCCCGAGACAGAAGCTACGGGCTCTTAGGGCCGGGTCTCGGAAGTGACATCCCTTCTGCCAAACGCTGCTGGTCACACAGACCCGTCTGGGGACAGTGGAGGCGGCAGGGACCACTGGGGGCCATCCTGAGGGCTGGGTCCCAGAGACGCTGTCCACCAGCGCTCTGGAAAAGGTGGCCCGCGTACATCACTGCAACGCTATAAAGCGGATCCTGTTTCCTGTTCTCATTTTGAAGATGAGAGAACTGAGCTTCAGAGAGATTAAGCATTTCACCTCCAGTCACAAAACTAATACTAAGTAGACTTTATTCCATCCTTTCCCGAGGGCAAGACCGTACTATTTTATGTTCACAGTAGTTTTCTCTGGCCTCCAATCCATCTTTTATACACTTAGCAGTTATCAGGGCACCTGGGGGGCTCAGTCGGTTACACATTTGACTTCGGCTCAGGTCATGATCTCCTGGTTTGTGAGTTCGAGCCCCACGTCGGGCTCTGTGCTGACAGCTCAGAGCCTGGAGCCTGTCTTCAGATTCTGTGTCTCCCTCTCTCTCTGACCCTCCCTTGCTCAAGCCGTGTCTGTCTCTGTCTCTCTCTCTCTCAAAAATAAATAAAACATTTTAAAAATTTAAAAAAAAAGAAATAAACATTTAAAAAATTATTTATACATGTACCAGTTACCCTCCTTCTCAGGCTGTCTCAAAATTTCTTTCCACAGAATAAAAGACAGACTCCCATCTCCCCGCAATGACATTGAAACTCCTGCAGTTTTGCTACAACCTACCAGTGATGGTTAATTTTATGTGTCAACTTGGCCGGGACATGATGCCAGAAATTTGACTAAGCATTATTCTGATGTTTCTATAAAGGTGTGTTGGGGTGCGGAGAGCAGACTGCCCTCCCTTATGTGGGCAGACCTCACCCAGTCAGCCGAGGTCTCATCCGAACAAATGACTGGCCTCTCTGAGCAAGAGGGAGTTCTCCAGCAGAAGACCTTAGGACTTCTTCCGCGCGCGCGCGCCTGTGTGTGAGGGGTGTGTGTGTGTGTGTGTGTGTACATGCATCCTATTGGCTCCATTTCTCTGGAGAACCCTGATGAGCGCACTGCCTTTCTAGCCCATTTTATCACAACGGCACCTGTCCCCTCCTAACCCCACCCCCCACCAGCACCACATGCCCACAAGCTCACATGCTATGTGCATCCATGGACACCGTCCACACTTTGACCCCTCCACTCTGGCCGACTCTGTATCTGCCAGACATGCTGCATTTCCCCGTCTCCATGCCTTTGTTCAAACAGCTAACTGAGATAACTATGCTTTCTCTCCCTAATGCCCTCTCTCTCCTAGCCTCCCCCCAATCTGTCCCTTTCTTATAATCTCACTATATATATATAGTGCACCATACATTTACGCACCATAACATTTATCACTGGGTTATCTGGCATAAAAATGAATGCTTATATCCAGTACTAGATTACGCGCTTCTGGAAGGTGGGATTATGCCATTAATCTCTACCCAGCTTGTCACAGTCGGCCCAGTGCAGCGCTTTGCTCACTGGGACTCAAAGAGCTGAACTGAATTCTTCATCCGTTTTTGGGACATGTTCGTGTCTTATGTAATCACATCTTACTATCCCCTCATATACAAAAGATAGATGCGTAGGTAGGTATAAAGTATGATAGCTATAATGAAAACTAATTTTAAAATAATAGAACAAAGGCTCTGTTTGCCACTTTTCAAAAGCAACATGGTGCCTGCTCTGGAAACCCAGTGTTCTGGTCTCATAAAATGACATTCCTGTTGAAAACAACTAAAATTCTGGGTAAAAAGAACTGTAATCTCCTTAAAAGCATCAATGAGCTGGCAAAAATTGGAACAATAACCAGGCCAGGGTCTGAGTGAAATAGGGAACCAAACGACAAGTGGAACACAATGAGCCTGGCTTTCCCCCTAAGGGTACGTGCCAAAGTGACTGAACTTGCACTTCAGTTTTGGCTTTTTTTTTTCAAGTAACATAATAACTTTATTTAAAATTCAAATTTTACAATAGCTGGAAATTATATTCTTTACAGGGTGAAATTTTGAATACTCATTTAAAAAAGGGTGTGGGAATACATAGTTTTTCCAAACTCCTTTTTGGGGGGTTTTGCAAAAAAAAGAAAAATGAAGAGCCCTGAGGAAGACATCTCCGAGGGCAGGGGTGATAAAGAAGACAAGGATCCTTTTTTTCTTAAAAACTGGTATTTCCAGTTAAAGTGCCTGGAAAGATGACTTGATTGGGTATTTTTAAACCTCTTAGAAATATTTCAACAAGAAAAAGGAGAGTTGCCAAACGTTAATAGATCCCCCAAAATACCAACACTTTCTTTATAAGATGACTTCACTCTTCCGTGCCCACTCCTCTGTTTGGAGCCAGCGTAGTTTTAATTTCCTATATCATACAGGCGTGCCTCAGAGAGATTCTGGGTTTGGGTTCAGGCCACCATGGTAAAACAAATATCACAATAAAATTTTTGGTCTCCCAGTGCCTAGAAAAGTTATGTTCATACTACACGGTAGTCTATTAAGTGTGCGATAGCATTATGCCTAAAAAAATGTACATACCTTTATTAAAAAGTACTTTATTGCCAAAAAGTGCTAACCATTATTTGGGCTTTCAGCAAGTTGTAATCCTTTTGCTGGTGGAGGGTCCACCTCGATGGTGGTGTCTGTTGACTGATCCGGGAGGCAGTTGCCAAAGGCTGGGGGGTGGTGATTCTTTAAAATAAGGGAACAAGGAAGTTAGCCACATCGATGGACTCTTCCTTCCATGAATAATTCCTCTGGAGCAGGGGATGCTGTTTGATAGCATTTGACCCACAGAAGAACTTCTTTCTTGGAGTCAGTCCTCTCTGACCCTGCCATTGCTTTATCAACTGAGTTTATGTCTTAGTCTCCATTCTTTCTGGTCATTTGCACAATCTTCACAGCATCTTCACTAGGAGTAGTTTCCGTCTCAAGAAACCATGTTCTTTACTCCTTCGTGAGAAGCAGCTCCTCATTGGCTCACGATTCCCGTGAGATCACAGCCATGATTCCCGTCTTCGGGCTCCTCTTCTGATGCTGGTCCTCTGGCTGTTTCCACCTCCTCTGCAGTGACTTCCTCCACTCAAGTCCTGAATCCCTCAAAGTCGTCCATGATGAGTGGAGTCAGCTGCTCCCAAGCTTCTGTGAGTGTTGAAATGTTGGTATTTTGAGAGGCAGAGAGATGGGGGAAACAGCCGGTCAGTCAGTGGAACAGTCAGAACACACATGACACATATCAGTTAAGTTCGCTCTCATAGGGAGGCGCTCTGTGGCGCTGCAAAGCAATTATAATAGTAGCATCAAAGATGACTGATCACAGATGGCCACAACATATACAAAAGTAATGAAAAAGTTTAAAACACTTTAAGAATTACCAAAACGTGATACAGAGACACAAAGTGAGCAAATGCTGTTGGAAAAATATCAATAGATTTGCTTGAAGTTACAAGTCTTCAGTTTGAAAAAAAAAAAAACAAAACACAATATCAGTGATGCACAGTAAGAGGGAGCACCGGGGTGCCTGGGGGACTCAGTTGGTTGAGAGTCCAACTTCAGCTCAGGTCATGATCTCACGGCTCGGGAGTTCGAGCCCCGCATCAGGCTCACTGCTGTCAGCACATAGCCTGCTTCAGATCCTCGGTCCCCCACTCTCTCGGCTCTTTCCCCTTCAAAAATAAATAAACAGTTAAACAAATAAAAAATAAATTTAAGAAAGAGGGAGCACGATAAAACGAGGTAGGTAATAATGCCTACCTACATTAATACGTAATATGTAATAAAATATAACAAGTCATTTGTAATTTGCAATTATAGATTCCTCTATCCTTGAACTTCAAAACCCATTTTTTAAATTACATCCTGCTTTACTTTCCCGTCCCCACATTATGTTTCTCATATGTTCTACTCAGTGATCCCTTCATGTTAAAACGTGTGAGGGTTCTATCAACGTTCACCTTCCTCAAGGCCCTTGGTTCTTGAGCAACGGGACTTGGAACGTTCAACAGTGATGCAAATACCTTCCCAGCAAGGGGGCATAGTGGGTACAAGGACTGAATTCGAACAACAGATATAAAATCCCAAATCTAGGCCAGTTTATTCTTCATGTCAACCTTTGTCATTCCCCTAATTCTTGATGATTCAATGAAGCCCCCCCCCGCCCTGTAAAAGTTTGGTTCGCTACTTCAACATGTTCAAGGCCAACCAAAACATCCAGAGTGACTCACAGAGAATAAGGATAAGGTGGTTGAACACCGCAAAAAATCCAGAAATGATTCAAAGGCTCTGATGTGAGAAGATGGAAAAGGGAGGAGCTCCAAGCCACCTGTCACAAAGTCCCCTCCTCGCTCACCTGTTCAGCAGCCACACTGCTCGAAGATTAATTTCCCCTCCTTCACGAAGATTTCAACACTGCATTTTAGTAGGATTATTCTTAAAAGTGGTATTAATATCTATCGTCCAAGAAGACATTTTCTAGCAGTGCCCAGGGCATTGGACCAACCCGCCCTTTCCTACTCGACCGTGCTCTTAACTCCAGAAGGTACTTTCCCAAGCCAGCTCGGGAGGGCACAGCTATGACACCTTGACAAAAATATTCCATTACCTTTAGGTGACCTTTCTCTGAGACGTGGAATTGGAGTGTTTGAACTAGAGGTCCAGGCAGCGGATGACTTTACTGATGTCCCCTGGAAGACAAGGCTGATGAATGGCATCAGAACCCCGTTTCCCTAATCCTCCAAGCGGAACCAGAGCCCCTCCGTATGGGTGATCCTGCTCCAGCACAGTCACACATCATAAAATACAAATTGACAGCTCGCACACACTGGCCTCCTGATGGTATTTACTTAAAATCCTCTCAAGTCCACTCCCAATGGCTGCCGTGGGGACGGCTCCCTATTTAAGGCTGGCAAACGAAAAGGCACCCACTTGTCATATCCAGCCGCCAGATTTACAGGAACACGGGAACCTTTTGAATATGCAGCTCTCTTTTTGTGCCACCTGGCACTTACGTCCCGTCCCGTTGGGTCAGGCCCTGGGTTTGTTCGTTGATTGCAAGGATAATCCTTTGAAAAACAAACAAACAAAAAGGTAGTAAGCTGGGACCTTTGGATAACCCCTCTGGCTGTCCTGCAGTCTCTAAGGAAGAACAAAAAAACGGAGGCTCTGGAAGAGTAACAGAGGAGGGAAAGAGACGGTCTACAAATCACGTGCCAACAGAGAGTGTGAGACACCCGAGAACAGATCCCCAACCGGGAAAGTATAATGAGGAAGAACTGATGGGGATCCCCACAAAAACACACAGTTCCATTATTTTCCAAACGAAAATAATGAAAAACCAATAAGCAGATACCAACTGTTACTGATCCCTATTTGTGCTTGCAACACGGGCCACCCCACTGCTTCAAAGAAAATGCCAAAAACAGAACTATCGGTCACATAGAGCAATATCAAGGTTAACCACGCAGCAGTATCCCGACTACTAACTGAACTCGGGGAGAGAGGATACGAAGCCGGACTTGGGAAGCAGTTGAATTCGTGTAAATAAAAACAGAGCCAATGCAGAATCACCTCAATATGAACTCTTACACAGGCTCCTCGGGCAGTTAAACGTGGTGTGACATAGTCTTTCTAATGGTCATAGGGAGCCTTGGTTTCCGTTGTGTGTGAGTCCATGATATGTTTACTTGAAATCACTTCCCTTCTCCTTTCTGCCCTTCTCTGACATTCACCCTAATATATCCCCCTTTCTTAGCAGAGCTTGAAGCAGCACCCTTTGGAGATTAGGGAGGAAAGGAAATGCCACCTGAGTCATTCAGGAGCCAGCAAGGCTCCAAGCCAAAGGCTTCCAGGAGGGAAATTCACCTTTCTCAAACCACCTGTTTTTACCCTTTGAGCATGACTTAATATGCTTTTGCAAGAGGCATGATATTATTTTATTACTATTATTAATTGGTAATCGATTCACTTTTTCCATTCAGATAACCCCTTTGGTTTATACAGCCTACCTTGAAGTTTAGAAGGGGGAACAAAAAATCAAGCTTATGGAACAATAACAGAGGAGGGAAGACATGAGCTATGAACCACACACTAAGGCACTTGCTTTTCTGATTCTTAGATTTGCATATGGCTCCATTAGTCTGAAGATACAAGAGGCCGATTGTAAGAATATAGCTTATAGTAACTACTCACAGGCAAAGTGACCAAAGTTTTGCATTTATTTTGTTTTTATTATTTTATATTTATATTTAATCTCAAACATACTAATTTTCCCTTTTCTACATGAGTACATTCACTATCCAGTCCAACAGAGCCTATACGTAAAATATGCCCAAAGCACACTATCTTTCTCAAAAGGAAGAAAGAAAGAAATAAAGGAAGGAAGAAAGATAGAAGACAGAAAGAAAGAAATCTTTAAGCAAATGAGAAGACAAGTCACAACCTGGAAAACAAAAATATTCCAAGAAACACTTAAAACTCAACAATAAGGCAACTAACAACCTGATTTAAAAATGAAAAAAGCAAACTACTAATACATAAAACAACTTGCATTAACTTAAAAAAGAAAACATTATGTAACTTATGAGTAGGGAACAAAGGCAAAGCCACAGAATACATGCTGTTTGATTTCATCTACATGAAGTTCGGAACAAGTAAAATTGATCTCTGGTGATAAAAATCAAATCCATGGTTGCGTACAAGAGGTGTCACTGGAAGGAGATAGGAGCTTTCTGGGTGGTGGAAGTGTTTTAGATCTTGACTCTGATGTTGATTCACTACTGAATATCTTTATACTTTAATTGAAGCTTATTAACTCTACAGTTAAAGTTTGTGGTTTTCAGTGTGTGAAAAACTGGCCTCGGTAAAAAGATAATGAACTTTTTTTAAGGCAGCAAAGACCTTACAAGACACCTCACCAAACAAGAGATATAGATGGTAAGTAAACACAGGGAAAGATGCTTCACATCATAGGTCATCAGGGAAATGCCAACTAAAACAACAGCAACACATCAGTGCCCAACTGTTAGAATGGCCCTAATCCGGAACGCTGCCGACATCAAGTGCTGGCTGAGATGTGGAGCAACAGGAACTCACTCTTTTGGAAGACAGTTTGGCAGTTTCTTCCAAAACGAAACATATTCTTAACATACGATCCAGCGATCGTGTTCCTTGGTCTTTACCCAGAGGAACTGAAAACCTATGTCCACACGGAAATCTGCACACGGCTATCACAGCACCTTTATTCAGAATTGCCAAAACTTAGAAACAACCAAGGTCTATCTGGACAGTGGAATATTGTTCAACACTGAAAAGAAGTGAGCTGTCAAGCCAAGAAAAAACACCTAAGATCTTTAAATACATATGTAAGTGAAAGAAGCCAATCTGAAAAGGCTACCTTCTGCATGATTCCAAAACTACAGAGATGGTAAAAAGGTCAGTGATTGCCAGAGGTTGGGGCTGGAGGAGCAGCAGGGATGACTAAATGAGGTAGAGGAGAGTTTTAGGGCAGTGAGCCCACAATGACGGAGGCGCGTCATTATACATTCATCCAAATCCGTAGACTGCACAGCAAAAGTGAACTCAAATGTAAGCTATAGACTCTGGCTGAACGATGAGGAGTCAACACAGGCTCATCAGTTGTAACAAACGTACCATCTGGTAGAGTTGCTGGTAATCGGGGAGGTTGTGCATATGTGGGGAAAGCAGGGGACATACAGAAAATCTCTGTGCCTGCCCCTCCCTTTTGCTGGGAACCTAAAACAATTCTAAAAAATAAAATCACAACTTTGTATTAAAAAATCTGACAGCCCATGGACATTCAGATTATATAATTTGTGCAAGATCCGAGTGGGGACATGTTTACACTGATGGCAGAGAGGTCAGCATTCTCAAAGATGGAAGAAGCCAGGTGTCCTCATCTGGGAAACTGTTTGCATGTTCAAAAGGTGACCCTGGGGGCACCTGGCTGACTCAGTCGGTTAAGCGCCTGGCTCTTGGTTTTGGCTCAGGTCATGATCTCACGGCTCCTGAGTTCGATCCCCGCATGAGGCTGTGTGCTGACAGCTCAGAGTCTGGAGCCTCCTTCCGATTCTACATCTCCCCCTCTCTCTGCCCCTCTGATGCTCATGCTCTGTCTCTCAATAATCAACAAAAACATTTTTAAAACATTTTTTTAAAGAAAGTTTATGCAAGCCTACTGACCCTGGAGCCCTTTATGGCTCCTGTAACACACTCGTCACTAGATCTGCTATCATGAACTAGTTGACAACCGTGCCGTAACTTGGCCCTGGCCAGAGATTCTAGATGACCCAAGAAGTACCACTGGAGGGGGGCAGGGGAGGCCCTTTGACTGACTGGGAAGAAGGACTCTGAGGTAAGAAAGACAGGTGAGTGAAAGATGGGGCCACAAAAAATTAAGACTATTAAGGACATTGTCCTCTCTCTTCTTGAAGTTATAAAGTGTGAGTTCAAGTTTTTGAAATAACCTAGGGAGCTCTGAGTACACCTGAGGAATGGGAGAAGAGACTGTAACATTGGAAGGAATAAAAGTGAGCCAAACAGAGCCCTGAGGACAGTGAGACCCAGAAATGTAATTGCTCGCAACAGAGACCAGAGAGCAGACAAAATAAACTAAGAGGCTTTCTGCATCTTCTATCTATCATGAGTAAGACAAACAATGAAATGGGGAGTTTGGGGCAGAGGGAATTTTGGCTCTCGTATGATTTCCTGACTTTATGCTAATTTTACATGCCTTTTTTTTCCTCCGGCAGGTGTTTCCGATGAGGGAACTAACAAGAGAATGGAGCTAGCCACCCCGTGTTGCATGTCTCAGAGAGTTCCTACAGACACTGGCAAAAGAGAAGGAAGGTGGGCAGCCAAGTTTGCAGCATTGAAAACACAGAACCAACGCAAACACTAAAATCAGTGTTTTTCTGGCTGGGAGGGTGCCATGATCTTGTTAGATGATCTTGAGGGTAGTAGACAAATTCGGCCACCTCCAACATTTCAGTGGCTGAAAACTATGAGTTTGTTTTGGAAAAACACCAGCTCCTTCCATCCTCAAAGTGTCCATTACAACATTCCATAATTTAATTATAGTTCTTCACTCCTAGTCATTGGGGGTATTTATTTTTCAAGTAGATAAAACGTGATACGTGGAAGAGTGGAGTAATTTGCAGTTAAATAAAAGGGTCCAAATAATTAAACAATGGTCCAGAGTGCAGGGGGTGGGGGGAGCCCAATGGCAGCTCAAATGGTGTTTTCCTTGCTATATATCATGGAATATGAGTCAACCCAGCCTAGAGGTTGACCTGAATTCTGGCATAATTACACATATAAAATTTTGGATTTCAGCCCAATGTATAAGTTACCCTTCTTTCTGCAGCTGCTGCCCTTCGGGCTGGGAGATCTCTAGTTCCCAACAGGGAGACAGCCCCGGCGGGATCCGCGGCAGGCTGAAGTCACTCACCTCCGCACAGTCATACCTGAATCAGAGCTGCCTGCGTGGGAAGGACTAGACTGCCGGTCGACCCAGGAGAGAGGTCTGCGTCCACCAGGGTTCTTTGTCACAGTCTGCAAACCCACTCTAACTGGCCTAAACAGAAAATTATGAAAGCCTATTAGGAAGCTCACAGAAGCTGCCAGAGAGCCAGAGAAGCAGGCTGGAAAGCTATCCAGCCAAGAACAGTCTCCTGATTGCCCCTCCAAAGGGCTGCAGCTACAGCCCCAGAACCAGACCAATATGCACATTCAGTGGAGGCCAGCTCCCACCAGCTGCCCAGGCCCCCAGGACCTCAGGTCTCTGCCATTTCCCACCAGCCTAATACCAGCTCTTCTCCAGCCACCTGAAGCTGTCCTCTGAGCTGTGCCTCCCCTGTGGCTGTGGCTGACTGACCAAACCCTGGCAGAGAAAGGGGCTCAGAGTACCTCAGACCGTCTTGCAGAAGCAGAGCTCATAATGAGGGGAGAAATCTCCCCGATAAAAAGAAACAAGCTTTCACACCATGAAGAGAGCAGGACCCACGGGCACATTTTCAATCTTATGAGTTCATGGTTGACACTGCGAATAAGTGAATTTGAGGATGCTTCTCATCCCTCTGGAACTTGAATTTACACTCATCTATCCAAACAGTCATTGTTTACTATGAGACTGTATGTTGCTAGTGGGAAGGAGCCTTTGACTTGTTTGTGGACATGTCCAGAGCAAATAAACGAAATCCTAGCACCCAGCAGGTCTCACTAAGTTTGCATTGAGTGGGTTCATTTAACTCCTGTACTTCAGGCCTCTTAGGCGCTGAGGTTACAGAAGTGAACAAACGGAGTGGCAGAGCTCAGCCTGCTCTCTGCCGCTGCTGACTGGGCTCTGCAGGGAAGGAACACAGTCCCGGTAGCCTGCGGTAGGTGTTTTGACAGAGAACAATCTCACGGAGAATTCCAAAGAAGTCCCTACTCAGGTTTGGGAAAGAGTTTCTGGACGGACGCCCTGGAGAATGAGTATGAATTAGCCAGAAGAGCAAGTTGGGACGGGTGAGTTAGTGAGGGAGGCAAAGAAGGCAGAAGCCCAGGCCAAAGGAGCAGCAGGCACAAAAAGCCAGGACCTCAGAAAGCCTGGGACTCGAAGTAGCTCAATGAAGACGTCTTTGGGTTGTAATCAGCCTCTGGGTTTCCACTCACTTACAAGGTCACACTGTGAATGGCGGGGGCCGGGGGAGAAAGCCAGGTTGCAGTGGAAAACCAGAAATCAACATTAAGTTCTTCCCAAAAACCCTGCAGAGGAAGTTGTCATTGTTAGCAAGTCAGTGATGGACAGAGTCACCTATTCCTAGATCCGCGAGGGACAATGTCACCATTAGAGCCCCAAAACTCAGAAACATTGCCCATCACATGCATGGGCGCGTTGTTATCGAAAGTGGTTCTTCAACAAGAAAACAAATAACCAGTTAAAAAATGGGCAAAAGATCTGGACACCTCATTAAAGAAGATTTAGAGGTACAATTAGGGAATTACAAACTAAAACAAGAATGAAATGCCACCAACTACCTGTTAGGACACCTAGCCATTTTTAAGTGACCATATGAAATGCTGACAAGGACGTGGAATAACAGGAACGCTCATTCAGTGCTGGCAGGGGTGCAAAATGGTGCAACCACTTTGGAAGACAGTTTGGCAGTTTCTTACCAAAAACAAAACAAAAAAAAACCCAAAAAACAAACAAAAAAACATGTACCCATGCTCTCCAGTATCTACACTAATGAGCTGAAAACTTGGGTCCACACAAAAATCTACACGTAGATGTTTATGGTAGTTTTGCTTATAATTGCCGAGAACTGGAAACCATAAGATGTCCTTTAGTAGATGAATGGATAAATAAACTATGGCCCATCCAGTCAGTGTGATATTATTCAGCACTAAAAAGAAATGAGCTCACAAGCCATGAAAAGGCATGAGGAACCATAAATGAATATTCCCTAGTGGAAAAATTTGATCTGAAAAGGCTCCTAACCATATGATTCCAACTCTATGACATTCTGGAAGGCAAAACAACGGAGACAGTAAGAATTGGTGGGTTTTAGGGGTTGGGAAAGCCAGACGAATAAACTGGCAGAGCACAGAGGATCCTTAGGGCAGTGAAAATCATCTATATGATATTATAATGGTGGACACGTGTCCAGATACACTTGTCCAAGCCCACAGAGCAAACTCTAATGGAAACTCTGGGGGGAAATAGTTCATTCATTCTTTTACACTCATTCATTCGACAGCTGGGAAGATATCCATAGGATCTCATAAAACGGAGCAGCTCAGTATATTTAATTCATGCCCCTTTTGATAACCTGATTTTTAAAGTCCAAACAAATTTCATACCAAAGCTAAAAATAAATGGAAGCCACGGTTATTTTTAACACCCTATTTCGATCCACCACAGGCCTGGCCCCCCAGAGAGTCTAACATACCCTTCTAAGGAGCTCCCCCTGCCTCGGCCCGCCCCACCCCTGCCCCCACATGATGACCTCTGTGACACAAAAAGTCTCTGCCAACTGTAGAAGAAGGCAGCTCCTGATAACAGTGGTAAGAAACGTACAAAAAGGAATTACTCAGGAGAAAATAAAGAACCATCACCAACTGGAACTCAGAGGTGGCATATAGGGTTAGACCTGAAGGATGGAGACGATTTGAAAAGCAGAAATGGAAGAAGGGACATCCATAAAGAGCAGGTGGCATAAGAGAAAACACAGCGATGAGTCATCACAGATCACAAATGAAAAAGCTGAATCGTCTAGTCTGACTAGTATAAACCGGGTATGTCAGCACCTAGCGTGGTATCCATGAATAACAACTCATTAAATGTTTGTGGAGGAATAAATGAATTTTACGAAGTCTGGAAGAAAAATACTAAGTAGCCAAAAGACAGGTAAGAGCCTTAATTGTAGGCAAAGACACTGGCCTTTATCCTGAGCGTCACAGGAAGGCATAGCTTTTGGAACAGAGAAGCGGCATGAACACATCTGTGTGCTTTAGAAAATCTATCTCGCCACTACCTAAGGGATGAAGAAAAGCCAGAAGACAAAAAACAGTACAAAAGAAATGTATGCAGTGATCCAGTGAAAATGACTGAGAATATACACAATCTTTTATATGTAACTGTCTCATACTATTGTTGTCCTAAGAGCCTTTCATGAAAAGATACGGTGAGAAAAAAATGTTATTACATATAATTCAAACATTCCCTTTTCCACAGTTACTCATAGATTTAACTTAGTGGAACTTGCCTTCTGATTTCAAAAATAATACATGTATTGTGGAAAATCTGCAAAGATACCCAAAAATATTTTAAGCCTCTGAAATTATATCACATGTAAACATTAACATCTGAAATTATATCACATGAGAACAGTCACATCTTGGTGTGTATGTCTATGTTCTGTATTATATGTGTGATACACACACACACATTCAGATCACTTTCCACATAATGACTTTGTAATCTGGATTTTTTTCCTCTGAAAACAAAACTGCTTTGATTATCAAAGTAATTATAATTATAAAAGTAATCGATGTTTTTTCTAAAAACCAAAAACAGTGGCAAAGGTACAGAAGAATGAACCCACCACTGAATGAAAACTACTTTTATCAACATGTTTTGATAGTACCTAGATTTTCCCCACCCTTTATATAAATGGGTTAGTTAGATAGATGTTGGCTGAGTAAGTGAGAGAGGGACAGTATAGATGGGTTTTTTAAAGTGAGAAGGCTTCATTCATGCTTTTGTAATCTTTTTATCTAATGATGTAATGAAATACACATTCTCTGGATTGTTAGATATTCTTTTCTTTACTACGTGATTTTTTAATGACGGCACGCAATTTTAGCATGCCATTTTTCCACCATTTATTTAACAAATTCATCTCTTGTAGTCCTTGGGTAGTTTGTAATTTTCTGCTGTTACAAACAAGTGTATGGCTAACATCATTGTCAATTACTTTTGCTTACATTCAAGATTAAGTTTCTTAGGATAAACTCGTGAAGAGAAAATTGTTCGATCAGAGTGTTACTCTACGCCTGTTGCTCATTTAAACACTCGTAAATTCAAAGCTTGTCATCTGTTAAAATGCGGTGTATCAGATTTAGTTTTGAGATAATCTCTCTTTTCTAAATAGGTCAATTGATTCACTCTTCTTCAGAATACCAAGAAGATATTAAATGATGCTGAACCAAAAGCAGTGGTTGAGGTTTGAGCAGTGGTAATGAGAATCTGAATTATTCACCACGACTTGGAGTCAGGACACCATCAGCCACGACCAACTGCAGGAGGGACCGAGGAGCCGTTGCTGCCCCTCGCAGCGGGTGTCTCCCCCCAGACCCCAGCCCTGCCCTGCGTGGCCATCACTGTCTCCCCCGCTGGCTTTATTGCCTCTTGTTACTCATCTCTGCAAAGAATGTCAGTTCTGCCCCTAACGCGTTTTTATTCTCTGATAATCTCTGCTTTTAAATTTTCACTCACTGGAGAAAAAAAAGAAAATGTGTGTGTGTGTGCGTGTGTGTGTGTGTGCGCGCGCTCGTGTGCATGTACATGTGTGCACGTGCCTGATTATTGCGTGAAGGCTGCATGCCTTTCTCAGTCCAATGGGTGATATGACTTACTAATATTTGAGTACATTCATTCCATGTGGTGAGTCGAAAACACTCGGTTTTACAAACACAACCAACGGTTGCATAACCCGTGGTTATTTAAGATTCCTGGATACCACGGAGTACAAATACTAGCAAAACTATCACACCAAGGATGCCAATTTGTGTTGCTAAGTAGCACTTATTTCATGAATATACAACAGTCAACTAAATGTAATGTTGGAGCATTTCTTTGAATAGCAGCCTGAAACTATTCTAAAGGCTCCATAAGATGATATTAAAGTGCACTAGTCCTCAGTCCCGACCTCACGCATCCTGGCGCACAGGTTTCTCCAAGCCTCTTCGGGAAGTTTGTGCCACTTGGGCCAAGCCAGGGTCTTATCCTCAAATGTTATCCTTGGGCCTGAAGCAATGAAAGAGACAGGAATCTCTGAGACTTGAAAGAAGAAAGCCAGGATCCAAAACAGGGGGGCTGGGAGCACCAAAGGGAATGAGAAATTTCACTTGAGTTCAAAGTAACCACCGTATTCAAACTGATGAGGGAAGACCATAGGCTTCTTGGAATCTAGATGCAAACAGGAACCCATCACAGTGAAAAACTCCTAACTTAGTTCTAAATGAAGAATTCTGACATTGTTCTTAGCTCGGCCACAGCTACATGGTTGGGGGGTAACCTCCACCCCGCCACCTCATGAACGAAACTGAAGGGGGTGCAAAAAAAAACACCTCAGTAATCAAGATAAAGACGACTTTGACACAATATGTTGAAGTCAGAATCAGTGTAAAAAAATGTATGGTGAGCAAGATACGAGATACTTTAATAAAGACATTTGTTTAATTTTAATATTTTAAATTTTTTTTTTATGTTTTGTTTTATTTTTGAGAGACAGAGAGAGAGAGAGCATGAGCAGGGGAGGGTCAGAGAAAGAGGGAGATACAGAATCTAAAACAGGCTCCGGGTTCTGAGCTAGCTGTCAGCACAGAGCCCGACGCGGGGCTCGAACCCACAAACCATGAAATCATGACCTGAGCCAAAGCCGGATGCTCAACCAACTGAGCCACCCAGGCGCCCCTAATTTTAATATTTTAAAATTTCGTGTTCAAGTACTTGTTATCTCAGTTGTTGGGTTAATGCCCGAGGCAAGGGCTTTCCTCCCCCACCGTGGTCCCAGTCCTGAAGGAAACTATGTCCCAGGTGCAAGTTGAAATCTAGTCTGTTCCAGGCAAAGAGGAAGAGGATGAGAGAAGCAGCCCTCCCCTTCAGCCCCGAGAAAGTCTCAGGCACAGAAGCCCTGCCCGCCGCCCACCCCCCCGCCCGCCCAGGAAACTCCATGTTGTCCAGATTTACCAAAGGGAAAATGCAGAATGCCTGGCTCATTGTGAATTCCAGGGAAGGAGAAAAAAAAAAAAAAGCATACTTTTTTAGTGTAAGTATGTCCCATGCAATATTCGGGACATACTTATACTTAAAAAAAAAACAAAAAAAAAACTAGTCGTTGTTTGTCTGAAATTCAAGTACGCTGGGCATCCTGTATTTTCTCTGGCAACCCTACCTCCAGGCCCACCCCTCCCCCAGGAAGCCTCCCCTAACCCCAACAAGAGTTTCTATCTACCCTGAGAGATGGTCACAATGAAGGCCCATAGCAAGAACAAAAGGAATAAAAATAACAAACGAACTGAAAGCCAGCCCAACACGGAAGGAATGTTATTGCACATTTGCTGACAGAGACCAAGGGAGATTTCCAACATAAACAAGGAAATTTAATCTCTCATTTGCAAGAGCTTCCCCTGTGCTAATTTGTTAACTGCTCATATAGAGACACAGAACCAAGTGCATTCTGTGGAGCTTCTTTTTTCTTATATTATGCAAAGCAAAGGACTCCCTGCTGATAAGTGCAGCAAGAGAGAGCAGGAATGGGCAAGACCCCCACAGGCTGCAAGCTGTTTTATGAACTAGTCGAGTCACTCAAACTTGAATTCTTTTTCCCAACCAAATGGGTTATTCAGTCAACCAATGTCGTGAGCCACTCCAGGCAGCCATAGTTGTGAGGCGACAGACCATTCCAGATCTGAAATCAACGTGGGTCTACTGGTTTATGGTCATTATTGTCCTTCATCCAGACTGTTCTCTGGATCCCAGGTAGGAGCCCCCAGAGGAAAGCCACGCTCACACACTTTGCTGCTTATGAAAGAGGCCGGTGCGGATTTTCTCCCCTTTTCATAGTCAGGGAACATGTTATGCATCTAGCTGACGCTGAAAGAAAGCAGGAATCGTTTTCGTTAAATAAATGCTACTTTTTTGGGGCACCTGGGTGGCTCAGTTGGTTGAGCATCTGGCTTCAGCTCAAGTCATGATCTCACGGTTCATGGGTTCGAGCCCTGCGTCAGGCTCTGTGCTGACAGCTCAGAGCCTGGAGCCTGCTTCAGATTCTGTGTCTCCCTCTCTCTCTGACCCTCCCCTGCTCACATTGTCTCTCTCTGTCTCTCAAAAATAAATAAAAAACATTAAAAAAAATATTTTTAATGCTACTTTTTCAATCAAAGCTCTTCTTTCTGCTCACCAAATCTGGGCTGTGCGCTTGAACTGCTTCCCAGAGATGTGCCTTGCTGATACAGATTTCAGCCGAAGATCAGCTAGAAAAGAAGGTCTCTGTCTCTCTTTTTCTCTATTTGCCATTTTCTTCTATGTATTTTTCCTTTGCGACAAAAGTAAATTCCATGCAGTTTTATACCTTCCTTACATTTTCACCCTTTTACATTAAAAAAATAAATAGACATCCATTTCCTTAGCAGAGAAAGAGAAAAATAAGGAGCCGTGCACTTTTCTCACAAAGATTGTGATCAGTCAACTCTCAGACCAACTGTCCTTAAAAATAAGTAAAACTATTTCACTTCTATTTGCAACTAGAATAAATAGCATGGGTTGTAATATGTGAATTTGGTCAAGATAATTCCCAGTTTTGGCCTTTATATCTTCATGTATAAGTACAAAATGAACCATCTTTTTTTTTTTTAATTTTTATTTTTAAAAACATTTTTATGCCTTTTATTTATTTTTGAGAGATGGAGAGAGACAGCACAAGCAGGGGAGGGTCAGAAAGAGAGACTGAGACACAGAATCTGAAGCAGGCTCCACGCTCTGAGCTGTCAGCACAGAACCTGATGCAGGGCTTGAACCCATGAACTGTGAGATCATGACCTGAGCTGAAGCTGGACCCTTAACAGACTGAGCCACCCAGGTGCCCCCAAACCATCTTTATAAATACTTCCAGCTCTATGATTCTAAGCTGAACATGGATTTTTAGTATTAATTTTTAAGACCTTAAGAGGTTTGGCCAACATAGGTGTTATGAGAATCACTACCTAGAAGAATGCCCGTGGTCTCGAGCTGTTTGGTGAATTAACAGGAGCTTGTATTAATACATTGGACAATGAGGGAAAGACAAGGGTGACAAGTGCTTGCTTCGGTAGCACGTATACTAAGAAAAGAAGAGTGACCATTTCCATCCCTCAAGTGCATGTGCGTGTTCATATCTTGCAATGAGTCCACTTCCAGAGATCACTTATGTACGGTAACTGTGCATGGCACTCAAGACACAGTCAAGAGATATCATCATATAAAGGTGTGGATGATACTACAGAGTTACTAGTCCAATAGTCATCAAGACTTAGATTAGACCCCTTCATTAAAAGTTACTCTTGGGGTGCTTGGGTAGCTCAGTTGACTAAGCGTCCAACTCGGTTTCAGATCAGGTCACGATCTCATGGTTTGTGAGACTGAGTCTGCATGAGGCTCTGTGCTGACAGTATGAAGCCTGCTTAAAATCCTCTCTCTCCCTCTTTCTCTGCCTCTACCCTGCTTACATGCTCTCTCTAAATAAACAAATTAACTTAATTTTTTAAAAAAGTTACTCTTGAGTAGGAATGGAACACTATGCTCTAAGGAGCCAAAATATAAACCCAGACCCATGAAAGCAACAGTTTCATGTTGGTCTAGGTTTTTAAGAGAAAGTTTTGTACTTCTAAGTTAGAATTTTTGTTTAATTTTAAACATATCCATAATATTCTAACTGGAGGAATGTGATCAAGCTGAAAGACCATGAGATGTGACTAAGTTACAAAACTTATCCTTGAAAAATGAGTAAAGGAAACCTATGCCTTCTGCAGAGCCAAAGAAACAGTCAACAAAATGAAAAGGCCACCTACAGAAAGGTTTGCAAACCACGTAGCTGATAAATATCCAAAATATATGAGGAACTCAGAAAACTCCATAGCAAAAAACAAAGAAAGAAAAAAACCAAATAATCTAATTTTAAAAATAAGTGTTTTTCAAAAAAAAAAATTTCAAATGACCAACAGGTACATGAGAAAAAAAAAAAAACCACCTCAGCATCGCTAAAGGAAAAGTCAAATAAAAACCACAATGAGACGTCACCTGGTGATATTAGCCATCATCAAAAAGACAAGAGGGAACAAATGTCGACAAAGAGGTAGAGAAAAGGAACCCTTGTGCACTGTTGGTGAGAATGTAAATTGTGCAGCCACTGTGGAAAACAATATGAAGTTTCCTCAAAAACTAAAAACAGAACTACCATATGATCCAGCAATTCCACTTCTGAATGTTTATCCAAAAAAGAAAGAAAGAAAGAAAGAAAGAAAGAAAGAAAGAAAGAAAGAAAGAAAGAAAGAAAGAAAGAAAGAAAAAAGAAAAAAGAAAGAAAGGAAGGAAGGAAAGAAGGAAGGAAGGAAGGAAGGAAGGAAGGAAGGAAGGAGGGAAGAAAGAAAGAAAGAAAGAAAGAAAGAAAGAAAGAAAGAAAGAAAGAAAGAAAGAAAGAAAGGAAGGAAGGAAGGAAGGAAGGAAGGAAGAAAGGAAGAAAGAAGAAGAAATCAGGGTGCTTGGGTGCCTCAGTTGGTTAAGCATTTGACTTCAGCTCAGGTCATGATCTCACTATTGGTGAGTTTGAGCCCCACATTGGGCTCTCTATCCTCAACAGAGCCCATTTTGGAGACTCTATCCCCTCTCTTTCTGCCCCTGCCCAGCTGTGCTCTACCTCACAAATAAATAAACATCAAAATGTTTTTAATTTAAAATTTTAAAAAATGAAATTGATATCCCAAAAAGATATCAGTACCCCATATTCATCACAGCATTATTCACAATAGCCAAGAACTAACCTAATTGTCAACCAATAGATTAATGAATAAAGAAAGTGTGATATAGATAGACAGACAGACAGACAGACAGACACAATAAAATACTATTCAGCCATTAAAACAAAAGAGGGAAATCCCGTCATTTGCAACAACATGGATAGATCTTGAGGACATTATGCTAAGTGAGAGAAGTCCAAGAAAGACAAACACTGTATGATCTCATTTGTAGGTGAAATCTAAAAACAAACAGACAAACTTAAAACCAAAAATAAATAAATAAATATAAACAAACTTATAGAAAGAGATATATCAGATAGGCTTTTGCAAGAGGCGGAGTGGGAGATGGGAATTGCTGAAGGTGGTCACAAGGTAAAGACTTCCAGGGATAAGATAAGCAAATTCCAGAAAACACTGCACAGCACCATGGCTATAGTTAACTATACTATATTGTAAATATGAAAGTTGCTAAGAGAATAAATCTCAAAAGGTCTCTAGGAAAACTAAATGTGTAACTACATGATGTGATTAATGGTAACTAAACTTTGTAGTAATCCTTTCACAATATATACATATATCAAATCATTACGTAGTATACCTTAAATCCATACAATTTTATATGCCGATATATCTCAATATGATTGGTGAGGGGGATGGTTAGGTGCATATAGACCTAACCTGATGTTGCTATTAGGAGACTATGAATTATTTCAGTAATGATATCCTGGCTCAAAACACTGCAAATGAGAAAACATCTTGCCCACTCTATACCACTCTGAAGAAATCAGTTTATGACTTGATTGTGGCCATTGCAGAATTGGCAAGATCATTCTAATGAAGGCCAAGGTTCATCATCAGTCTTTTTCAAACCTAGTTTCCAGGTGGCATTTTGGGTGCTTTCAGAAATCAAATCCCTCAAAATATAAAATTTCTTACCTTCATGTAAGTTCAAGGAAACGTGGCCTTGGTTGTGAAGGCAGCTGCAAAAGAAGATTAAGAAAACTGTGCTGGCCGATGGCAGTTGAGTTTAAAGAAAAACAGAGCCCACTGATGCAACCACTTAAAACAACATAATAGTCACTCAGGTCAACATTCCAGATTCTGTTTCTCAAAAACTCCTCCATCACGGCTTCCATTTATAAATGGGTTGAAAACATGTGGCTGTCCCCCCTCTCTCTTGAAACCCCAATAAAAAAAATAGCAGTCAAGAGGTTTATTTTAAGGAATAAATCCACAAGCATAAAATAGTGGGATAGGAGAAAAGCTTCGGAGGCTAGAAAATCAGAGGAGGACGGGTGTGAAATTAGCAGTTACAAGGAAGCTGAATCATAATCAGTGTCATTGTGTTGTGAAATACAGCAGCCTCATCTTAAACCACAGTTGGGGAATCCAAGAAAAGATTTTTGCTGCCCAAATCCCCAAAGGCACACATGCTACCATTAGGTATCCTGGTAGTGGGAGTGAAGACGGGTCTCCAAACAGCAAGGTGCGTTGAAATTGCGTCAGAAGGGGAGACCCATTTTGCCGGGTAACTAATTATCCATTTCCCACCCTCAGAGAAATCTGGGTTTATTTCGAAAATGGAGGGTCTCTCTAGATTACAGTACGTAAGGCACAGTGGAAATGAGGCATGCCACAAGAAAACAGATGAATTAAAATTAAAGTTTACTTTCTGCAAACTGAGATCCCTAACCCTCTCTCTCAGTCCCCCAGAACACCAGCATTTGGGATTCTTCATGTGACTAAACTAGATCAGTATCCTCTAGATACATTAAGAAGCCTGTGGGGAAAAAAACCTTAGGGGCGCCTGGGTGGCTCAGTTGGTTAAACATCCGACTTCGGCTCAGGTCAGATCTCACGTTCGTGGGTTGGAGCCCCGCGTCAGGCTCTGTGCTGACAGCTAGCTCAGAGCCTGGAGCCTGCTTCCAGTTCTGTGTCTCCTTCTCTCTCTGCCCCGCCCCCTCTCATGCTCTGTCTCTCTCTGTATCAAAAATAAATAAAACGTTTAAAAAAATAAAAAAAAAAAACCTTAAATATTGATGTGGGGTTTCCCAAACCAATGGCCCAGCCAGATCACCCTACAGAGAAGTCTGTTACAGTCAACACATCCTTCTCATGAACATAGAGCTTCCAGTTAGCCTTGTTTAGCTTCCCACCGGTGAAGTATCAACAGACATGCAAGGAAAAAGCTTTTAACAGAAAAAAGACAAAGACAAGAAAAACAGAAGAACAAACATACAAAAGCAACAAGAGGAAAAAGAAACTGTGCAGAAAGATGAACATTTCAAGAAACCATCATCGGTATATGAGCATTCTTTTCAAAAAATGAAAAGTAAGGAAAACCAAGAAAGAACTCTTGAAAATTAAAAATATGATGTTATATGACATGTCAATTATTCCTCAATAAAAAAATGATACCAGAAATAAACATTTCTGGGGCACTTTCATGGCTCAGTGCATTCAGGGTCTGACTTCAGCTCAGGTCATGATCTCATAGTTCATGAGTTCAGGCAAAGCCTGACTGGGATTCTCTCTCTCCTTCTCTTTGCCCCACCTTCACTTGCACACATTCCCATGCTCTCTCACTCTGTCTCTCAAAATAAATAAATAAACTTAAAAAAAAGACACTCTAAAAATAAATAAATAATTTCAATAAGTGTTATCAGTTATAGTCAAAAAATGCCCCAACACATAGTACATAAAGATAAAAAAAAAAAAAAACAGAAATGAAAAAAGTGAAAAAAATTAGAGATCTAGAATTCCAGAAAAAAAGAAAAGAGTAAATGGA
Source organism: Mungos mungo (assembly GCA_004023785.1). Lineage (NCBI taxonomy): Eukaryota > Metazoa > Chordata > Mammalia > Carnivora > Herpestidae > Mungos > Mungos mungo. Next base: position 97,329 of record PISW01002163.1, read on the forward strand.
TGTAAGTGTGTAATGACCAAATAAAATATTCAAGAAAATTTCCCAGGATTTAGGAATATGAGTTTTAAGATTTAAAAAGCCCTAATCCCCAGCCAAGTAGATTAAAAAGCACATATTTGTGAAGTTTCAATCACTGGAGACAAAGAAAAGGTACTAAAATATTGAGGCGAGGAAAAAGAAACTCACATACAAAGGATCAAGAATCAGAATGGACTCAGGCAACATTGTTGGAAGCTAGGAGCCAGTGGACTAATGTCTTGAAAAAGTTTAAGAACCGTTTACAGCTGAGAATTTTACACTAAGCCTGTGGATTAAGTGTGAGGAAAGTCTAAGGACATTTTCAGACATGTATGGTCTCAAATATTCATCTCCCATGTGCACTTTCTAAGGAAGTTACTAGAGGATGCTCCCCAAAAATGAAGTGAAGAAAGGAGAGAAGACATGAAAACACAGGAACCAGGATATTTGGTTTCAGCCCCACAAAGAGGCAAATGAATTCCTAGGATGAGATGAAGGAAGACGTCAAGGCTAGAGAGCAATCACTAAATTGGCAATCTGAAGGAGATAGCTTTCCAAAAATAAAGAGCATACCTGACAAATTTGTATACATTGAAGGTGGTTAAAACAAGTCAGAGGAAGTTTAGAGATAAGTGATAATGAAAAACAAAAGCACTAAGTGAAAACAAGACAATTATTAACTCCAGGAAAATCACAAAGCTTTGTAAGAAAGCAAGATGACCATAGTATAACAAGTGCCTCAGTTGTGATTAGCATTTGCATAGTCAAAATAACATAACTGTAGATACTACATCATTGTATTGGTAGAATGAGGAAGGTAGAAAGTAAATGTTGAAAGAAATATTAGTAAGTTAATTACATGTTTGAGAAAAAAGAAAGATTTCATCTTCAAGAATGGGAAGAAAACAGACAATGCCTGATATTGAAATTCAAGCAAGAACCCTAAAAAGCATTATTTAGAGATAGTAGAGCTTAATACCAAAAATAATGCTTAAAACAACTGAGGTTGGGGTGCTTGGGTGGCTCAGTCGGTTAGGCATCCAACTTCGGTTCAGTTCATGATCTCATGGTTCTTGGGTTCGAGCCCGACGTTGGGCTCTGTGCTGACAGCTCAGAGCCTGGAACGTGCTTCAGATTTTGTGCCTCCCTCTCTCCCTGCCCCTCCCCAGCTCGTTCTCTCTCTCTCTCTCTCTCTCTCTCTCTCTCTCTCTCTCTCTCTCTCTCTCTCTCAAAAATGGATAAACATTTAAAAAAAATTTTTTAATCAACAACAATTGAGGTGATTTCCTCTGGGAATCAGGAGAGTAGATGAGGGTGTCCTAGTCTGTTCTGGCTGCTATTACAAAATACTATAGACTAGGTGGCTTATAAATAATAGAAACTTCTGTCTCACAGCTCTGGAGGCTAGAAGTCTGAGATCAGAGTAAAGGTTCGCATTGGGGTTGCAGATTTCTCCTTGGATCCTCACACAGGGGAAGGAGAGTAGGGAGCTCTCTGATCCTCTTTTATAAAAACACAAATCCCATTCCTGAAAACTCCACCTTCATGACCTAAGTACCTCCCGATGGCCCCATCTCTTAATACCATCACACTGGGAATTAGGGCTTCAACATATGAATTTGGGGTACATAAACATTCAGGTCATAGCAGAGAGTACCGGGGAAGGAGCTGCCATTAGTCATAATAAATCTTGTAATCTGACCCTTTAAAACTATGTGCATGTGTAACTTTGATAAAGGAAAATAAAATCTGAAATATTAAAACTCAGACATGTTGTTTTATAGCTACAAGATTTAGAAGCCAAAGGTAGGATGTGTAGGGTGGAGAAATAGTAAAAAGAACACTGGTAGTCACAGGGAGAATACCGCTAACTATTTGGTGGCAGCTCTTGGGAACATTAGTTGGAATTCCTCGAATCCACAATTGAATGAAAGCTAGATTTAGATCATCTGTCTTTAAAACCAATATGGCCTCTTTCCAAACATGTTTGACTGCCCATGTGCAATGCATTAAAAGCAATCATAAAGTTAATCAGAGGGGCCTCCCACAAACATTTTGGCTACATAGACCAGACCACAACATTTTTCCTACACCTACTAATGTCAGCAATGTGTCAATGGCGAGAAGCCGTAATGACATGAAGTCTACTGCTACAGAAGGAGTTGTATCTTATTAAAATTTGTAATAACCAAGAGTCATAGGGGCAGAAGAGAAACTGCCTTCCTCTGTGAACTCAGACTATAACTCCGTTGGAAGATATTAAATGAGTTGTACAGTGAATTATAATAGTTAAAATTGACCTGTGTGCCAGGAGCCATTCATGGCTTCATGTATATTAAGTCCCCTCTTCCTCATTGCAAACTTACAAAGTAGGTATGATTTTTCTCCTTGTGTAAAAAAATGTTTAAGCTTATTTACTTATCTTGACAGAGTGCAGAAAGAGGGAGAGAGAGAACCCCAAGCAGGCTCTGCCCTGTCAGCACAGAGCCCAATGGAAAGCTCAAATCCATGAATCGTGAGATCATGACCTGAGCCAAAATCAAGAGCCAGGCTCTTAACCGACTGAGCCACCCAGGTGCCCCCTCCTCATTTCCAAGATGAGAAAATGAGGCACAAGAGAAGGAAGATAACAGGCCAAAGATGGCACCACTGGTGAATAATGGATCTAAAACAGCCTAACCCTCCTTGACCCCAACTGCAAGTCAGTTTTCCCCCGACCTGTAAGATGTGGGGAAAGATGCTCCCATCTCTCTTCCTAACAGTGAGCCTCCTGGGTGAGTCCCTTAAACAAGAACCAGATCCTTAACCCCATTTATTGAGTCCTTAATACATGCCAGGGCTCTGCTAAGCATTTCACAAGCAATGTCTCCTTTGATCTTCCAGCAATCCAAAGAAGTAGGTAGTATTACTGCTGTGTCCAGAAGGGTGAAAAGAAAGCTCCTGGGGAGTAAGAAACTCCCCTAGATCCACCCAGAGCCAGGACACAGACCCAAACGGTCCCATTCCAAAGCCCTGTGCCTTTCAGAAACAAAAATGACCGATGGAGAAAATGATGGTACAAGGCTGAGAATCCAAAAAGAAGAATCCAGAAGTTTGTCGAGGGTGAGGATTGCAGTATCTCCAGGCCTTACAACAGTCAGCAAGGTATTATCTTATTTTGTCTTCTGTTGTTATCACCACGGTCAATGTTGCTATCATTCAAAGATTATCTTTTGCTGAATTTTAATGTAAACAATTAAATTAATCATCAAGATCTAATCGTTTGTTTTCAAATGATTTAATTTGCTTGAAGTCAAACTACCAGTAAGTGACAGAGACAGAAGTGGGAGGCTGTGGGCTCTGCACTCTGTCCTTTGGACCCCCGGCTTCTGTGCCTGAGAATATTGATTTTCCGCATGCAATTTCAGATTTCTCCTTGGCAATCCCTAGACATCGTCTATTTTGTGGTTAAGACTACATTGACTCCAGAGTGGTCAGGGTAAATCATTCCATAACGGCAGGGTTATGGGCAAAATCGCCGTCTATGCTCATGAACTCAAAGGGAAGGGAAAGAATTGAGAAACAAGAGTCCACCAGTAGCCCTAACTAGTTCACAGTGAACTTCTTATCTCCCCAACAAGGCTTCTGGGACAACCAACCTTGTAGGACTGCAATTTTTGTCTTCGTTGAACTTGGACAGAAGTCTCTGCCTGCACCATTCATTGGTGTTCAACACATATATTCCATTCTGGCCTCTCTTTATCTGTTTACCTCTCTTTGTATGAGAACCTTGCTTCCCCAGGGGCACCAGGAGGGCTCAGACCTTGCTCTCTCCTTTGTGTCCCCCCACGGTGGCTTTACACCGCACAAGCCCTTGAGCAGCCTGGAAACTGACAAATATTTGTTGGATTTGCCTGTTCTTGTGGGAGGTGATTGGAGAACTGGGTAACGGAAAATGAGGATACTTCAGAGTAAACCCCGTGCTGGGAAATGGCTCAGAATAAGCATCTTCCACCGATTTTATTCCCTTCGTTAGCACTGCTCAAGAACACATTCTCTTGTAATAAGGGTGCCCGAGAGGAAGGAAGAGTCTGTAAATGTGTATTTGAGAATCAAGCCCCACAGACATTCCCATCACTGTCGGTGAACAAAAAAACTTCCGTTCCAGCGGGCGCCTGGGTGGCTCAGTTGGTTAAGGATCAGAGTCTTGATTTTGGCTCAGATCATGGTCTCACAGTTCAAGAGTTAGAGCCCTGTGTCGGGCTTTGTGCTGACAGTGTGGAGCCTGCTTGGGATCCTCTCTCTCCCTCTCTCTCCACCCCTCCCCTGCTCGCTCGCTCTCTCTCTCTCTCAAAATAAATAAAATAAACATTTTAAAAAACCTCTGCTTTGGATATTTCCCCCGCCTCTTTAGCCCACCAGAGTGCCGTGGAGACCCCATGTATAAATGTGTACAAGCACGTTGAGCAATAGAAGAAGTCACACCATGTGACTGTCATGTTGGACCCAGAATGGGCACGGCACTGTATGAATAGAAATAAGAACAGCAGTAATGACTGGTGTTCTGCTACAAAGAGAGTTAGATTGCTTTTTTTGTTCCCTTCGGTTTTAATCAGGATAGATCGAATGCAGCATCTGCTGACCAATGAAAAGAACTTCCAAAAACACAGAGCTGGGAAGTCTTAGCAGAAACCCTTGTAGGGGCTCTGATTTGTTGCATTTGTAACCTCCATGCAACCCTGAGCCACTTCTAAATGTCCGTTGGCCTATTTGAAAAGACACAAATAGGCATTTCTTCATAATCCCTTTCTCTGTAGCAGAATAAAGGTGGGCTTAATGATCTTTCAATAATCCCTATTGCTGTAGGATTTTAGAATATTTGGTAATTCTCCACATCAATTCACCCCCAAATAATTCATTATTGTGTTAGGAATTGAAAGAGAATTGTCCTCTCGCTCTTTATTTTCCCCCCACCATCCTCTCTGGATCAGTTTCCTCTATCAAAACCAATAAGCCAACAGGTGCACTGTTAGAGCCCAGGACACTGAAGGGCGAGATGTAGTCAATGGATAAGCCATTTCCAAAGCCTGTCACCATCAGTTCAGATCCAAGAAGCCAAAAGCACCTATGGGCTGGAAGCTGATTTGCATGTTTTGCCCCCAGTCAACTGGACATGTGCTCCTGGGACCCGTTGGCTGGAATCCTGATTACTCAGCTCGAGGTCCCCGAGCTGATGAGCACCGTTGTGAAGGCACACATGGGGACAGCCCCATTATTCATTGAAACATGAAGACCTAGACTTGGGATGCCATTTTGAATCTGGACCGTGGGGAGAGGCTGATGGCAAGCTCCAAAAGAGTTTGCTTCATATGGTCAAATTCTAGTTCCTCTTCCTGAAAGGGCTTATGAAAATATTCCTTGCTCAGTCCATGGCTTACAATCAAGTATCAGATGAACAAAGATGGAGAGGAAATGTTGACATGTCATACTTCCATCAGCACCCAATTGGATTCAAACCAACATGCCAACTGGCAGGTTCTCTGAATGGAGGCTCTGTCACATCCATGGGAACATGCCTCAAAGGTGACCACACCATCAGCCAGATGAAGCTCCACATTGGCCTCCCATCATTCCAGTCCCTCCATGCCACACATTTAAGACAGATGTCAGTGGTCAAGGGATAGAGCCAAACTCTCCATGAGCCAACCCCCTGTGCTCTCTTAGACCACAGTCATGATTCTCATCTTGATGGTAACCCAGTCTCCTATGACCAGGGACTTTTGCAACACTCCTTCCAAAAACAGTATCTCTGGAGAAAAATGTTACCCATTCGATTGCATTCTTTATTTTTTTATTTCGTTTTCTATGCAAAGAGATTTGAAAATAGCTAAATAAGAAGGTGGAAGGATGTTGTCCCAGCAAATAATGGAATCCACTTCTCCAAAGGTCTCCCCCCACCCAGAAGAATGTCTGTAGTAATTGTTCCGAGTTGGCTTACAAGAGAGACCAAGACCTCGTTCCAGGACTGTGGGCAAATCCTCAATCTCAGCTTCCCCAGCAACTGAGGGTGATCTCAGAGGTCCCATCCAGCTAGAACCTTCTGGATGACGGGAACACTGGGTTTCCTTTACATTCAATGACCATCTGAAGGGCCCTGCAGACCTAAGATTCCACAAAGCTCAGAGATCATTGCTGCTAAATCTCAGACTACTGCTGGGAGCCAAGTGGAAAGAGGTACATGGGGAAAATCGTCCTTGCTCATAAGAAAAAAAAACGAAAATAACCTTCTTTTGAGCTATCACTTGGCTCTGATATGAAACAAGAGAAAGTTAGGCAAAGTGGGGGCGGGGGTGGGGGGCATTTTTTTCAGAACTAGTTTGCCCATCCCTAGTTGCAACACTCATCGGCGTCTCCCTTATAACGTTGCAACACTCCATCCCTGAAACTGACCTAGTTTGTGTCTGTTTCTTTAAGAAAGCGTGTCCTGGGCCACCAGTGGCCCTCGCTTGGGTGCAGTGAGTGGGGATCCCTGTGTAGAGCCTGGGATGCACTCTTTCTATCATTTGGTAACAGGCTAAGGAGGAGACGGAAACAAGGTGCTGCCCGGCAAGGACCACAGGAGCCCCAAGGAGAGGCTGGGCTCCCCAACCCCAGCCCCAGCTGGCTTCTGACTCACGAGGCGACTTGCCTGCCTCCCAGCTCTCGTCACCTGCCCCGCCAGCCCCAGGACCCTGGAAGCAGCTCTCGGCCCAGCCCAGGCATGGCTGAGACAGTCCTGTCACGTGGAGTCACTTGGCCCCTGAGCTCCTGCACAGAGCTGGGAAGGAAACAACCAGACTTCACCACGGATGGGCAGCTTGGTTTTGAGTCTCGAGAAACAGAACGTGCTCCCGCTTTGGCACTCCTGGCCCTCCTCTTCCAGCCCCGCAGCCGCCCGACCAGCTGTTTTGACCTGCTCTTGGCTCTTGCCCGCCTTTCACTTGTCCCAGACCTTTCTCCTCTCTTTCAGGGGCTTTCTCCAGCCCACAGTGGCCCCAAGGCCAGTGTCGGCCTCGCCCCGCTGCAGACATGCTCGCCCGGCCTCCAGGCCTCTGCGACACGCCCGGCCTCCCACATCTCCCTGCCGGCGCTGACCTGCTTTGCCACCCACCCTGGCTCCGAAGTGAGAACCTGGGTTCCGTGACCCTCCAGGGCGCTCCCACTCAGGTTCCCCCACCCAGCCTCCCTCCCTCCCCAGCTCTACTCAGTGCAGTGGCCTGGGTTCACTTCGAACCCACGACTGCAGGGTCAGCTTTGGTACAGCGACTGGCCAAGCCCCATCAGGTCCCACACAAGGGGGATCTGCCTCCACAGATTTCCTGGACTCTCGCCAGAGGGACTGGCCCCCACGCCCTGCCTTTCCTTCCATCATTTCTTCAGGGACGGCCTGCAATGAGACATCAGCCCAGAAAATTCCCCTTCTTCTCCAGGAGTCTGCGGTATTTTCACTCGGGATGTGATAAGGCTCTCTAGACGGCTAATGAGTCACCAAATAATTATTTCATTATTCACCGAATAAATGGTATCAAGCAAATTAGAACTCAGTCAGCACTGCATCAGATTGCGGATCTGCTGGGTTGGGATCAATGAACCTTTTCCTGTTGCCTTCAACCATTCCCTTCCTCAGCCTGGAAACCTCCGTTCCTCCCCGGCCTCCCTGGGAGGGCCACGTAGATCCTTCCGAGCGGGAGGCTCCAGAACGCAGAGCAGAGTTCGCCTTTCTTCACCTTTCTGGCACCCACATCTAACACAATGTGCCGCTGGGGCTCGTCGCGTGGCCCGTTTGCCGAGTTTCTGAAGGAGGCGTTAGGGACACGTGGGCCCTGAGCGCCGGTCCTCTGGGAGGTGGTTCTCAGCACGAGGATTCCGTCCACCTGGACCCGCATCTCCAAAGGTCCCTGCATCACAAGCAGGTTCCTCAGCCCCACCCTCAACCTGCCGACTCAAACTGGCAGAGGAGAACCTGGGAAGCTCATCTCTTCACACGCTTCCCAGGTGAGTTGGAGTCACTGAGGCACTGATTCAACTCCACTTTAACTTCCCAGAGACGTTTTTAGATAGAAGAGGAGGTGGCCTTCGGTTGAAGGAGCAATATGAGGCATGGGAGTGGTTGTAAGTCCCCAGCAACTGTAGACCCTTGGGTCCATCAGGAGCCCTACTAAGTATCACCATGAGGTCACCTTGCCTGACCCTGCCTGGGCCATGAGGCCTCTTTGATCGTCTGTCCAGCCTTTGTCGACAGGTCACACAGAGGCAAGTGGAAAAGCGTCTCCCACCATATCTCACATTTGTTATTTACCCAAGGTCCCCAACAGAGAACCTGCGCTCAGATGGGCCGAGTTCCCAGGCGTGTGGACAGTACCAGGTACCAGACCACACAGCCCCGGTCCTCAGGGAAAGGGTAGGAATAAGAAGGCTCGTTCAGTGTTAACAACCTATTGATCGCCGTGCCTTCCGCCGGACGGTCCCTTTGGTCCATTCCTATTAATCCAAAGAGCGCTTGACGAGTCAATTCAGTGAAATCAGTCAACGTGCTGACGCTCACAGAGCCGGCCTGGGGTAAGTCACTTTCTGGCCAACTGTGGCGGCGTCTGCTGCGTGTAACTAAACGCGGGCAACACAGATCCACCTACACCAGCGTAGAACTTGCCTGGAAAACCTTCTGTGATGGAAATGAGAAGTGCTACTGGGAACACAACCTACACCCAGGAGGGAACACAGGCTTACCGTGTCGCTCTGTGCAGTGGGCGACGTGTATGAAAATATGTGAAAAAGAGACAAACTGACACGTCAGATCTAATTCATTCATTCCACCGCTGTGGGAGAGGACATGGATCTCTCCCTTTGATAACCAGATCTTCCTTGGCACAAACTTTGTCCCTGACACGGTCGCCTACAAACCCAAAGACCCCCCATTAGAAATCCTCTCTTACTTCTAAAAAAAAAATCATTAAAAAAGCAGAGTTGTGGAAAGGCTAGGCTTAGGAGGGTCTGGGAGGTGCTGGATGAAAGAAGGGGTGTGTGTGTGTGTGTGTGTGTGTGTGTGTGTGTGTGTGTTCTTTTTAAAGGATAGGTGCAATTTTAGACTCTTTCACATAGAAATATAACAAAGGAGCCCAAAGCTCACAGCCACAGCGTGGCCATCTGTCGACAGGCTATTCAATTAACTTATTGTTACCAGTGAAACGCCAGCTCAGTGCGTCTGGAGAAAGAGGAAGTCCCAGGTGCTAAAGTGACAGCCAGTAAGCTGTTGGCAAAGCCCAGAAGGCAAGTTGTTCCTTCCAGGCAAGCCGACCACCTCCTCTTCCGCGGGCTCTCCTCCTTTCCTCCACCTCCCCCTTCCCTGTCTCTTCTCCTCCGAATTCGCTCTTCTTCCCCTTCCTTCTCTCTGTTCCTCCCCCTGCCAGAATCTGTCTGCTTGGGGAGAGAAAAGGTGGCCCTCTAAATCAGATCAAGCACTTCGTTCTTGAGTGAGAAGCCCCGATGGGGGAAAAAAGGGCTCAATTCTGAGAATCTGCTGAAACGTCTATTTATTTCAACAGAGCCAAGGGAGGGGAGGGGGGAAGACCGTTTTTTTGCCACCTCAGACGAACTTCAAACTATTCCCCACCCTTCCCTTGCTGCGCGAGGTCTTATTTTCACTCCCCACCCTCTCGCTGACGGTCTCCCACTCTGAAAGTCATTTCTTGGTTTCACTCTCAAGGGGCCAAGAAGGAGACAAGATGGGGCGGTTCCACCAGAAGACACCGCGGCTCAAACCACAGAGGCGCACGCACCCCAGGGGCTCTCGTGTGCACCGGTCCAGGGGGTGGAGCGGTGGCAACTTGCCACACGGACAGACCTGAGCCTTCCTGACTCATGGCCATGGCAAGTGAGAGGTCAAGGCCATGCTGGAGATGGCTGCACTTGCCACCGTGTTTTCATGATCTACGTCCCCTGGCCAAAGGGCTCAGAGGGGAAATTAATGGCCCCGAAAGGAGAAAACGTTAATGTGATAGACGGGGATAGAGTCTAAGCATTATATCTAATTAGAGGGAGTGAATCACAAATTTAAGCATCTTAAATATAGGCATAAAAAGAAATAATTAACCCTCAAACAGGAAGCTGCTGAGCTATCAGATTGCATCGTTTGAGAAACAAGAAAAGCAAGTCAGCACACTGGGAGCCTGAGAAAAGCAGAGGTTAATTCTCCGGTGGGGGTTTCAATATTCAGCTCGCTTCTATAGATGTGCTAAGGAAGGTTCTTACGGGAGCAGAGCAGAGGCGTCTTTTCAGGGGACCACGAGCAAGTGCTGCAGGAGAATCAACTGCTCTCTTTAGAAAGTGACGTTCATTAGAAGGTAGATCCAGCCTGAACCCTTCCCACCGGGGTGCTGAGGATGTGCCTGGCACCTGTCGTTGTAAGGACGTTTCAACCTGAAAACACACAAGTGCCACAGTTTATAAGGAAGTTTGTCTCCAGCTTTAGTTGCCCTGGGTCCAGTGTAAGAAGCCGTCTAAGAATTGCTCACTGGTCATTCTCCACAGAATCACAACACTGCTTAGTCTCGGATTAGAAGCTCCCAGAAATAAGAGGTGTGGTCTCATCCACATGAGTCCCATCATTTCCCCCGTCAGCCCAGACCTAATCATTGAGACCAATGTGACCGTCACAGATGACCGTGGGAATGGGTCTGCTGGTCCCAGTGGAGGACAGCATGTCAGGGGCCAGAAGAGTGGATTCCAGGTTCAGTTACTTTAGCAGGGTCCCGATTTCAAGCAAGGGGCCCCTGTCGTCCGTTATCAAGAGTGAGAGTCTGAGCCCTCGGCGCCCTCGGTGCCCACCGCGTCTCAGTGCCGGCGTCGCCACGGAAACGCAGTGCCGCCAAGCACTGGATGGAACCATGCTTTCCTCACCGAGATAGGACGGGGCAAGGTCTCCCTCCTGGTGAGTGCCGGTCCCCCGTGGCCAGCCTGCACACACCCTTCCCCTCCTCGCAGACGTAACAGCGGGCTTGGCCACACCTCATAGAAACAGTTGGCAGAATGAAGAGGCACACTGCGTCCAAACAGGGAAAGCCATTCCCGCGTAAGACTGCAAGCCCGACACAGTCCGTACGGCTCTTGATCTCCTGATGAGGAGGAGTTCTGGCCCCAAAGCCTGATCGTATGTGGTCTAGTGGCGTGTCCAAAGATTACATGCTCCAGATTGCCTTCCCAGTAACTGTCACCTTGGGAGAACCCCTTCGTCTGGCCACGTGTCAGTTCCCCTGTGTAGAAAATACAGACAGCAGTGATCACCTCGCTTCTCCACACAGGGCTCTGATGAGATCGTTTCCTGAAACGTTGTGAGCCTCCGTGGGACCCGTGCCTGCGGCAAATAACCTACGAATGCTCTCTGAAACCAGGACAACTGTTCATCCCTTTGGAAGTAAATTGTTAATGTCCTAGAGTCTGTTTTGCATCCAACCTGGATGAAAATAAGTTTCTTGACACCTCTTGCCACCTGTGGGTCCTTCGACACCAACATCTGGCAGTAGGAATTCTCTTTCACTCCAGTAACGACGTCTCCAATTTTTGCTTTCCCAAGAGATTTCCCTTTCACTACGAGCACCCAGGTCCCTGTCTTCTTCCTCTTCAGACCTCTCTTGACAATGTTCTTCCCAAACACCAGAGGCCATGACGGCCAGTGCTGTCACAGACAGTACAAGTCACATTTACCTGTATGTCCACTTCTAGAAAGAAGTGCTCACAATGAATGCAATTCTGCCACTTTAAATGGCACTTTAGGAAAACAGTGATGCTATGGTTATTTGAAAAGAGCAGGTTACAAAATTTATGTAGTAACGATCCATCCAACACACACACAAACACACGTGTGTCCTAAAGATGGGAAATATACAGACATCAAAATATCAAATCAAATCATACCAAAGATCAAATCAAAATAGTTACATCTAGGTAATGAAGACAAATGTTAATTTATTTTTGTGCCTAACTATATTTTCTGTGATTTTTAAAATAAGCACACATTTCTTTTGGCAAAAGGTTTATTTTAAACGCTTTATTCCTTCTATAGAAAGGAATGTGTGTGCTAAATAAATCAAAGACAGAGTCTCCTCCTCTAATTAAAATTACCCTAATTGTGGCTCTCCTGATCTGGGTAGAAATGAAGCAATCAACTATTGCAGTGGTTACCACCATTTTCCATAGTAAGAATGTTTCCATCAGCCCAGTGCACACATACATATATATGTGACTGAGGGAAAATTTTCAAGAAAGAATACATACCTCCAATGAACATGATGAATTCAGATACTTTATATTCTATGCTGTTCATCATCCACAGTAGGAAACAACCTGATCTATTGCAAGTGCCTTGTTTTACAAAATTGGGAGCCTGACCATCAAGTTCAAGTTTACACGCAGGAACAGAAAACCAAGTCACCCTAAAGAACGTCCTTTGGTGAGATTGTCTCTCCATCTGTCACCTGAGGCCTCTCGGGAATCATGTTTTGGTTCTCTGACCTAGATCTATATATTTCCAATGCCCAAGTCAGCCACTACCAAAAAGAATTTCCCACGTGTCAGACTTCTGTGAGAAAGTTTATGCCACATTCTTGATATTAGACATGACAACGGCGGAAGCAATTCTCCCTCTTGGAAATGAGATTAACTTCCTTGCGCTTGGAAACCAGTATAAATGTTCATGGAACAAAACAGGTGAAACCAGACCCCAATTCAGTGATAAACTAGTATATTAGAAAGGGGCATCTCACAGTTTCCTCTCCTTGTCATCTTCTCTTCATTCAATTAATAAAAGAACTGGATGCAAAAGTATAAACAATCATCTTCTTCAAGATGGTAAGATCTGAGATACCACTCACGTTATGATGAGCTAGGGAAAATCCACTTTTTATAAGACCGATACATTCTCCAGTAGACATTTCCCTTTTGGGACGGCATCACACATCCAGCAGAGCTCCAAGTACAGAGACAGGGACGAAGGTAAGCAGCAGTGAGTGAACAGCATGCTGAGATGCCGGCCTTTGGGGACTCCGTCCCCCTCGCCAATCAAGATGGTCGCTCACCCACGAGTGTGACCCACAAGCACTCACAAATTCTTGCGGTGCCTTCCTCGCGGCCAGGTAGATAGATTTCTAAGCGGTGTGACTGAAATGCATGGTCAGAATGCTTTCTAGAACGAGTCCGCCTCTCAGAGTGTGGTTGTGGCCTCATGTCCCTGGGCTGAGGTTTCTGGAGTTTCCATCCGTGGTCTGGGCTGCAATAGTCTGATTAAGCTTCACATGTGCTAAGGGGTTTGAGGTGGAGGAAAAAGGGAACTGGAACAAGTCTCACCTCATCAATTCTGACCACATCCTCCCCGCTCCAATTACCCCAAGAGGACAGAAAAGAAAGAGAGCAGGAGAAGAATAAGAGAAATAAAACAGAAAGGAGAAAAAGGAAGAGATGGAGTAGGGAAGAGGGAAAAGAGGCCAGAAGGGACTTCCGGACTGGTTTCTCCTCTCAGAAATGGAAACTCGGAGCCTAAGTGAAGAGCTTTCTCTTCATTTTTCCTTCCTGTCTTTCCTTCCTTCCCCCATCTCTCTACCAACTACGATATGTTCAATGCCAGTCACTGGTGAATGCTACTTCATTAAATAAATTTCTGAGCATTCAAAATGGGGGCCTCCTGAGCAATACTGTTACGTAAAACTATGCTCTATGTGCATGGGATCCTGGTATATTTAGAATAGGAGCATAATTGAAAAGAAAAGCTTTCAAAGACAGTATGAGGAACCTCAAAAAATTACAAATAGAGCTACCATATGATCCAGCAATTCCCCGTTGAGGAATGTACCCAAAGGAAACAAAAGCATGAACCCAAAAAGATGTCTGCACCCCCGTGCCCACAGCAGCATATTTGAAATAGCCAAGACACAGAAGCAGCCTAAACATCCACTGATGGATGAATGGACAAGGGAGTTGGGACACACACACACACACACACACACACACACACAGTTTTCATGAATTTTTTTAAAAACTAGGAAATCCTACCATTTGCAACAGGATGGACCTTGAGAACGTTACCCTAAATGAAATAAGTCAGACAGAAAAAGACACATACTGTATGATCTCACATATATGAGGAATCTTTAAAAACCAAAAAGAAACTCACAGGAAAAGAGATCAGACTTATGGTTCCCAGTGAAGGGTCAGGGGGTCAGGGAGGAAATGCAAGATGGTGGTCAAAAGGTACGAACTTCCGGTGATAAGATAAATAAGTCCTGGGGGTGGACTGTACAACGCAGTGACCACAGCCAGCACTGCTGGGTGATACACCGGGAAATCATCAAGGAAGTAGATCCTAAGAGTGTTTGTCACAGGAGAAATTATTTTTTCTTTATTCTTTTCTTCCTTCTTTTATCTATGAGAAGATGGTGTTAGCTGAACCTATTGTGGTAACCATTTCACAATACGTGTAAATCAAACTGTGTTTTGGTTTTGTGTATGCTGTATGCCTTGAACTTACACAGTGATGCAATCAACCATTGCTTCATAAAACTGGGGGAGAGGGGTTAAATAATAACTCTTCTTTAGTTCCCCAAATACAACCATAATACCGCTCTATTGCATATATTATCTTTCAAATAAAGTTTATTTCTAATTGCATGACCCATCTCAGTGGCCCCGGGAACCAGGGGAAATGGCAGGTGGAGAGGAAGTCTCAAGAGCAAGTCCAAGAGGAAAAATGTCCTTAAACAGAATCCTATTCCCTCCCCCAGTGCTCAGGCCTTTCGAAGTATGTCACCACATCCCTGAGCAGCAGGTACACATTCTACCCACAATGGGGCACAGATTCTCAGAATTATCACTGTTATCCCATCCACAACTTCCCTTTTTTATTTCAGGAAATACCTGACAGGGAAATTTACGTAACTTGCCTAAGGCCAGCTGGGGACTAAGCTGGACGGATAATTCCTTGCTCTGAGCCTGCCATCTGACCATCAGCCATTCTGATGCCACACGAAGTCACATAGAGCCTGCCTGTGCCGTGATAAACCAGCTCAAAAATGAACACCTCAATCAACTGACCAGAGTCAGTCAAATGGACTCATTTTTTTGGCTCATGAAACGAAATAGCCTAACTTTTTTGGCACCATAGAGACAAATTCACGATGAGTCATTGGAACAGAAATCATAGGGCAACATTCAAAGTGGCAGATGATCAGAACATTATGTTCCAAGAGATCATTGGAGCGGGACCCTCTCTCAGCAGCTAACAGATTACACGCCTGGAAAACATAAGTAGAGTCCAGAACTGGTTTTAGCAGAACGTCCTGGAAAGTGATATCTATAAGCAACTTCAGAGAGGTCATTGGTACGTGTTAGTTTCACTCACTCATGCATTTATACCCACCTAACTCTTAACACATGCCTATGAGGTGCCAGAAACTGAATGGGATGCTGTTTAGTATTCAAAAATAAATAAATACTGTCCCTTCCATGATAGATTTTACAATAGGTGATGAGAAATAAATGTAAGTTAGCTAGCATGCAATAAGGCCTACAAAGAGGTGTTTATATGCGTGGTGGCATCATGGAAGACGGCCCACCCCCAACAGTGAGTGCTGGAAGCCTGCCAGGGGAGGTGGGGCCTGATCAGGACATTGGGAGCATGGGAATGAAAAACACAGAGACCCGTAAAAGAGGATTTAATCCAATGTGGGCAACGAAAGGAACTGGACCCCACATAAAGAACAACCCAAGATAGGGGTCCACCTGCAAATTCCAGTTTCCCTTATAGGTCCAAAGGTGGAGGAAATTCAAGTAATAGAATAACATCAGAGTCTTGGGTAGAAATGAGTGGGGGGCTGGGGAGGGCAACTGCCTTTTGTTTATTGCCCTGTGTCAAGGAATATCCTAGGAGTTTACATAAGGTATCTCCTTTCAACTTTGCAACAGTCCTACCAATTCGGCATCTTTGTGCCTTTTTCACAGACAGCTTCAGTGATTTCCATGGAGCTTTATCCATGAGGAAGGACTTTCACACGTGCTCTATCATCTTGATCCTCACATTCCTGCTCCATACGTAGTACAAGAATCCTTATTTTATGAAAGAGGGAACTGAGGTTTGAGAAGCTGCCCAACTTTCCAAGGTCAGGGGCAGAGCCACTGTGGCTTTTCCTTTCCGTCAGCGGCCTTGCTCAGAGGGTGACACAGACAAGCCGTACACTCACGTTCTCCCCAGCGTGTGTCGGCTTTTTATCCACGTGACTAGATCATCAAGCTGGTTATCTGAAATCCAGCTGACGGAACCCCAGATTTATAACCGCAGCCTCCAAGCAGCTCATGCCAGGTTTGGGAAAGTCGGCTTCCCCATCCAAGAGCAGCAGACAACGGGTGCCATCTGCACTGACCTTTTGGAGGTGCGTTATTATGCCCTGTTAACTTGCAAGAGAAGGCTCAGTCTCCAATGTGTTGTCAGGTCCCTGCGGCCCAAGTGACCCGCCACAGCCCAAGGAGCCTACATTTAGGGAGTATATTGTAGATCAGTCTGGAAAAGACCCAAATTATGATTGCCCAAGTCTCAACAAACCTTAAGGAAAAAAAAAAAGCAAGTCTCGCTTGGCAACTGTATGAAGACCACACCTTACGCTGCACATACTTGGGCTCATCACCCTTGCACAAGGGAGTTTCAGGACAGCCAATAAAACACTGCAAGATAAGGCTCCCTTGACTCCGAGCACTGGTGTAAAAGATCCCTGCCAAAGGAGGCCCTGAATTTCTCCAGAAGTATAACTCAGCAGCCATGGTCAACAAGATAATGGTTGGATAAACTACAGCCCGCTACTGGGGCGCCTGGGGGGCTCAGTCAGTTCACTGTGTGGCTCAGGTCATGATCTCATGGTTTGTGAGTTCAAGCCCCGCATCCAGCTCTCTGCTGTCAGCATGGAGCCTGCTTTGGATCCTCTGTCTGCCTCTCTCTCTGCCCCTCCCCTGCTCGCTCGCTCTCTCTCTCTCTCTCTCTCTCTCTCTCTCAAAAGAAAAACCTAAATAAACACAAAAATAAAATAAAATAAAAATAGGAGCCAACTGCCAACAGAAATCCCAGGAATACAGATTTCCCTTAACTATCTCAGCCATGTGAGTTTTCACCCATTGAAATCCACACCCACCCCCCAACCACCCAAAGTACCACTATCAATCCAAGCGGCACAAAGATATGAGGAAACACGGACATTATTCCACCCATCCCTGCCTGCCTTTCGACTGAATCACTTCCTGATTAGAGAGATCTCTTTTCTCTGAGATCTCCCAAACCCCAAAGTAGTCGTTAGCCATTTGCTCTCCTCTGACATGTAACTCACTCAAACCTCAACAGTATTCAAGTCCAAGCCCATCCTATAAACAACTCTCCTGAAAAATAAACACCACCTAGGGCAACAGGCCAAATACTACAAAAAAATGCAGTATAAACCTAAGGGGATGGAAGGAAGGCAAAACAAATTCTGACATTCCTGCCTCTCGACATAGCTTGACCAAAAAAGACTATCCACCTAGAAAGTCACAAGAGCCTAACAATTGAACCTAAAATACAATGACTCCATTCCTAGCCCACCGTGTACTTGTAAAATGCAGCCAATCATTTACCCTTCTTGAGCCCCATTTCCTCATGTGTAAAATAGGGATAGTACTAACTGCATCCTATTTACTCTACGACCATGTATGGAAGATTAGCAAGATACTGTCTGTAAGAGCACTTTGATCTCCTCAGAGATAGGGCACTCTGTACATTTCAAGAGGCGTTACTACTGCATTTGGGCACCCATGAAAGCTGCATGGCCACTGAACACTAAAGTACTAGTAATCACAAGGCAAAAACCGAGAGCAGGGTGCAGCGTGTGGAGAGTGGAAACCCAAGATAAATGAGTGGATCAAAGACGGAGGACTTACATCCCTGATCAACAGAGGGTTCCGTGAGGAAAGAGATATGCCTATCTCAAGAGAAAAGTTGATGATAAGACTACCGGACCCAATTCTTGGAAATCAGCTGCCAAATCAGAAATTAAAGTAATGTGAACTGGATATTTATTCAAGAAGCTCCTAAGAGGTGCCTGGGTGGCTCAGTTGGTTGAGCGTCAGACTCTTGATTTTGGCTCAGGTCATGATCTCATAGTTTGTGAGTTCGAGCCCCACATTTGCTCTTCCCTGTCAGCTCCAGAACCTGCTTGGGGTTCTCTCTCTCTCCCTCTCTCTTTCTCTCTCTCTCCCTCCCTTGCTTGTGTTCCTCTTTCTCAAAACAAATAAACTTTAAAAGAAGAAGAAGAAGCAGCAGCTCCCAAAACGTCCAACTCCTCAGGGAAGAATTTAGGGAAAAGCTAGCAAATGGCTCACATTTCTACCTTGTCTGTTCTTCTAGAACTCACTATTTCATAATTTGCATTTCCTGAATGTGAATGATTTGTTTTAAAAAATTTTTCAATTTGTTTAATATATATTTTACATATATTTGTGCCATTTTCTGCTTTTTCCTTTGTATTGCTCTTATATTTTCAGGCAAAGACCTTCTCCTAACAAAACCATCTGATCAATGCAGCTCATTCATTAGCCTACTGGACAAGCATATATACTGAACACTTCCTATACACCTGAAAGAAGCTAGCAGAATGGATTCAATGAACAAATAAATGCTTAATGGTATGATCCTGATAATGGTCTATAGTTCTATATAGTACAGTTCTTTACTCCTTTTAAATAACGAACTGTTTATTTATACATTTGTTAAAAAGAAATCGCTGGGTGAGTGGGTGTCTTGGTTGGTTAAGCATCTGACTTTAGCTCATGAGTTTGTGAGTTCGAGCTTCACATCAGGCTTTCTGCTATCAGCACAGAGCCTACTTCAGATCCTCTGTCCCCTCCCCCTCTCTACCCCTCCCCCATTCATGTTCTTTCTCACTCAAAAATAAAATAAACATTAAAAAAAAGAAAAAAATAGCTATAGATCTACACAGTCCACAGTCACATCAGAACTACCCAAAACATGACCCAAATATTCTAGTGCTCGTACCCAAATGGCATTTAAAAATCCCCATAATTAATGGGGCAAATATAACCTAAATTCCATCTCAATATTTGTTTTTTTCAATCTCTGAGTCTTCTCCAATTTTAGAATTCCTTAAATGACAAAATCTCTCTTTTTTTGGCAAAATGTGGGTAATCATATTTATTTTGTTCTCAAAA
Organism: Mungos mungo; assembly: GCA_004023785.1. Taxonomy (NCBI): domain Eukaryota; kingdom Metazoa; phylum Chordata; class Mammalia; order Carnivora; family Herpestidae; genus Mungos; species Mungos mungo. Next base: position 116,592 of record PISW01002163.1, read on the forward strand.
GTCTACTGGTGGGGCCTAGAAAGTCTCAACACCTGAACATCTACCAGTTACTCAATACGCATCTGTGAGTTGGTTATTTGATGATTTCTGACTCCAGTCATAGAACTAGATGGCTTCCCAGGCTTGGAATCAAGAGCTCGGGGGTCAAGATTTCCGTCAGCTAGCTTTGATCATTGTGCCTGGGTCACTAACTTGCTCCTGCCCACACAGAGGTACAGCCTGCTGCTTTTCTGCCTGTGTAATTCTCTTGGGCTCTCCCTGCTCTGCATTCCCGTAGTACTTTGCTATCCAAAAGAGCCAATCATCGTTAACAAAAAGTGGAGACTATCTTGTGTGTTTGTGCTGACAGGTGGGCCTTGAAGAGTTTACAGAAGACCAGTATCAACTCAGGTGTCAGAGCTCTGCTTTGCAAACCTAGCTCCTATGGCCACGGGAAGAGAAACCATTATGCTACTTGAAGAAGAAAATCAAAATCAGAGGAGTTCTGGACTCTCTCCCTTTCTCTGCATTTCTTCCCAGGTGTCCTGCACAGGACTGTAGTTTCATTGTCATCTATCTACATGGCGATGACCTCCAATTTCAGATATCTAGCCCTGAATTCTCCCTGAGCTCCAGACCCATATATCCAACAGAAACTTGATGTTTCCACTTGGATGTCTCAAAGATACCCTGCCATCTCAGAAATGAAACCACCATCCACTCAATGCTCAAGTGAGAAATCTAGGCATTACCTTTGATCCCTCTCATTTGTATCCAATTCATAAGAATTCCTGCCCCATAACCAGTCCATGCATCACTTCCAATCCATAGGCAAGTGTCAACTTGACCTCTCGAAAATCCCAATTCCCTATCCTCTTTTCCCCACTTTATAAGCAACCATTTTCCTCACCTTGATTATTGCAAGAACCCTGTAACTAAACTTGCTTCCTCACTTTGCCTCCACTGTCTTCACAGTAGCCAAGCAAACTTAACATCTGTCAGGTTTTGTCAGTCCCCTGTGTCAACTCCCAGTCATCTCCCATGGCACTTAGAATAACCCAAACGTCTTTGGCCTACAAAACCCTCCATGATCAGCCTGCTCTCCCCTCTCCATCCTCATCCCCCACCCTCTCACTGTGCCCTACTGGCCTGCAGTAGAATGAGTTCGATGAACAAATAAATTTCAAGCACAAACACCCCAACCTACAAGCCTACAGGAACTTTGCACTTGCTGACCCTCTACCTGAAATACTCCTCCCTCAGACACACTTCCATTTGATCCCTCCACCCAGATCTCAGTTCAAGTCACACCTCCTCAGAGAGTCCTTCTCTGTCTATCCTTCCCATACCAACCCCAACTCTTTCTCCCAAACATCTGTCAACTCACTCTCTCTCATTGCATCATCCTGAAATCCCCATATCTGCATGGTGCATTTATTGCCTCTCTTTTGTAGTAGAATGCCAGCCCCATGAGAACAAGAATTTTGTCTTGGTCACTGCAAGACCCCACAGCCTAGAATAGATGTTTGGCAGATAAATATCGGCTGTCGCATATTCATGGATAATTCCCTAGAGTACAAATTTTACTTGAAGATGAGTAACTTAATAGTCCATTTTCATATTAAAATAAACATGGGCATATTAAGGAGTAGGCTGTGCAAAATGTTAAGAGAAAACAGAAGGCTACAGGGAAAGACCCCATTTACTAAGGCTGCTTCGAGCTAAGCTCCCAGACTCCTAGAGACTCAAGTTCATGATCCTCTGCTAATAAGTGTCCCCCAGAAGAAAATCCTGACAAGCATATAACTCAGTGTTGTTGTCACGGCAATGGGCTGGCTCTTAGGTTACAATCTCTGAACCATTTCACCATACATAGTCAGTGACCACCACACACACCCAAGTCTTAGCTGCCTAATTATTTTAAATATAGATACGGATTTTTCAAAGTGTACTTCTATTTATTTTTGAGAGAGAGATAGAGAGCAATCTGGGGAGAGGCAGAGAGAGAGGGAGAAAGACAGAATCCCAAGCAAGCTTCGCGCTGTCAGTGCAAACCTGGATGCAGATCTCACGAACCGTGAGATCATGACCTGAGCCAAGATCAAGAGCTGGACGCTTAACTGACTAAGACACCCAGGCGCCCTGGATTTGGAACTTTTAAGTTAGCTAATTACATGCATCGCCTTTCCCTTGACCAATAATTTATCTCACCCCCTCAGGTCAGTCTAGATTAGCCAGAAGAGGACGCCAGGCTTACTTGCAAGTAGCAATTCTTCCCCTTTTTATAGATTTGCCCAGCTGTGGGATATGAAAGTGACTGTTGGGCATAAAATTCCTGGAAAAATTTTTGCCCCTAGCAAAAATCAGTGAAGGTAAGCCTTGAAGCAATCCTTTCCTCCCTTAAAAATGACTTTACTTAATTTATTAAAAACACATCTATGTGCTATTTATCGTGAGCCCTTTGACTCCTGAATATCTTGCAAATATGTTAACTCGTTTAGACCTCATGGCATGCCTATTACTCTCCCTGGATTTAAAAAAATTTTTTTAATTGTTTTAATGTTTATTTATTTTTGAGAGAGACAGACAGACAAACAGAGCATAAGTGGGGGAGGGGCAGAGAGAGAGAGGGAGACACAGAATCCGAAGCAAGCTCCAGGCTCTGAGCTGTCAGCACTGAGCCCGACTCAAGGTCCGAACCCACGAACTGCGAGATCATGACCTGAGCTGAAGTCAGACACTTAATCGACTGAACCACCCAGGCGCCCCTCTCCCTATCTAAAAAATAGGGAAACTGAGGCATGGAGGAGTTAAATCACTTGCCCAAAGCCATTCCGCCTGGAAGTGACAGAGATGGAACTCAAACCCACATAGTACACTTCCAGAGCAGTGCTGTCTGGTAGATCTAATACTAGCCACATACATAATGTTACATTTTCTAAATAAATAAAACAAAATTTTCTAAGAGCCACATTTAAAAAAAAAAGGAAAAAAGAAGCAGGTGAGATTGATTTTAATAATGCATTTTACTTAACCCAGTTATACTAAGTATTATCATTTGAACATGCAATCGATGAAGAAGTCATTAACGAGCTCTTTTACATTCGTTTCGTGTTCTAAGTCCAAACCCTGCGTGTACCTTACACAGAGAGCACAGCTCGGTTCAGACCAGCCACATTTCAGGCGCTCAGGCGCTACATGCAGACCCCTTCTTCCATGAAGGACAGCACAGTCGAGTGTCTATACTGCCTTTCTAATGACGCCCCTCAGGAGAATGAAGAGTTTTTATGAGGTTGGGTGGACGACAGAGACTTGGTAGAAAACTTCAAGCCTCATCTCAAGCCCGGCAGTGCGGGCCACCGCCTGGCATCGCTTCCGCTTACTTCCCCGCCCCACGCAACGTGCACTGTGCAGCATACCCACGGTTCTAAGATGCGTAAGGGCGTGTCCACAACAGAACCCCAACACTAGGGACACGGAATGGACTTTTCCACCCAAACTGGTACAGTGCTGGAAGGCTAATGGCCGCCCTGTCTCTCTGGCCACTCGTTTCTCAGCATCTCCATGCTCCCGTTGGCATCAGGAGGGGGCTGGTTTTGATGGACATTCTTCTCAGTCACCCAGGGAGCCCAGGGGTAAGAGCATGTACTCAACAAGGGAGGCCTGGGAATGAATCCTGCCTTCTCCCCTACCAGCTGGTGGCCTTGGCCAAGGCTGTACCCACTCCAGGCCCCATCTTCTGGGTGTTGTGAGGTTTGAATGAGCTGACTCACATCCCTCGCTTAGCCCGCGAGCACGTGGTGTGCACAGAATAAACGGACACTGTTCTTGATCAGGTTATTCAATGATCATCTAGATTTTTTTGCCTGTACCTATAAGCTAAAAATATTGAGGGAATTAGCTGAAACTTTAAAGATAAAGTAAGCTTGGGGAGCCTGGCTGGGTCAGTCAGTAATGCATGCGATTCTTGATCTGAGTTGTAGGTTTGAGCCCCACGTTGGGTATGGAGATTAATTTAAAAAAATTTTAAGGGGCGCCTGGTTGGCTCAGTCAGTTGAGCATCCGGATTTGGCTCAGGTCATGATCTCATAGTTCGTGGGTTCAAGCCTTGCATCGGGCTCTGTGCTGACAGCTCGGAGCCTGGAGCTGCTTCAGATTCTGTGTCTCCCTCTCTTTCTGACCCTCCCCTGCTCACACTGTCTCTCTCTGTCTCTCAAAAATAAATAAGAGACATAAAAAAATTTTTTTAATAAAATAAAAATAAATTTTTTAATCTTAAATAAAATAAGCTTGTCTGAACTAGTTAAAAATTTAGAAAATTGAAGCTGGGAAGTAGATTTGTTTGATCTCCTGGGTGCTTTCTTTCCTTTTATAGATATAATATCAGCCTGTTGAAGGAAAGCATGATAAATGGAAAGTTCTAACAAGACTATTAAACCAAAATCAAATGGAATAAACTCTAATATTTTCAATTATGTAAGATACAAACTCATACATGCGTCTTCTTTGGTTCCTTCAAAACCCTTATGCACTCTCTTTTGTGTAATATAGAAGAGAATTTGCATTTTAGCCTAATAAACATTTGTGTTTCATTCTGTATCAATTTTATATTTTTAAATGTTTATTCTTTTTTTTTTTATAGAGAGTGTTAGCAAGCAAGGGGCAGAGAGAGAGGGAGACACCTGAACTGAGGCAGGCTCCGTGCTGACAGCAACGAACCCAATGTGGGGCTTGAACTCACGAACCCATCAGATTGTTACTGGAGCCAAAGTTGGGTGGATGCCCAGGTGTTCTCTTGCTTGAAGAAACTTGAAAGGCAAGCCCATTAGCTGCCTGGCAGCTTTGTATTAAGGACTTGGGCTGAATGATATAGCATAGAAAATGCATATTTTCCGGACACATGACCTAGCTGGTCTCATGATTATGGAAACATAAGCAAGTGATGCTTGAATTACTCTCTTAGAGAACGTTCTTCGTGCAAAACACTGCAAGAAAGGTAAACTTCTTGAGGCTGGGCCAGGCTGGAAAACACGGAGACACGGAGGTGAAGGGCAATCTAGAATGGGTAGCCATTCACTACCTACTAAAACAGCCCGAGATAACACGCCAACACCATGAGAGCATTGTTTCCATAACAGATCGTGTGTACCATGCACATATTTAATAACTGTCCTTGGCTCCCTCATATCATAGCATTTGCCTCTGGAGACCTTTTCACCATTTCAAAATCTCAGTTGGTGACCACAGAAATATGACTCGGAGCACTGACTAGCAGCAGGGTACAGGCTAAAGGAGCATTTTCGTCTGTGGTTGAGCCCTGAGGGGAGCAGAGAAAGCCCCCCTTTCTGCCCATTAACCAGAGGACGAAAAGAGGCAAGATGGATGTGAGTGAGTTCTTTCTGAGACGTTGGCGATACAAACCAGGCACACTTAGAAGCACGCGAAGCAGGGACTGAGGGGGAATCGTGTCCATCAATAGAAGACATAGTACGAACAGCGCTAATCCCAAGTGCCAAGCAGGGCATTTCTTCTCCTTCTTGAAAAATGTCTGCCAGATCCTTTTTAAATATTTCTTCTCTTCTACAATGTCTGTGGAAACTGATTCAAGGTGAAAATGAAACCTTGCCTTTCAGGGGTCCCACGGACAGAAGTTGGGATCACAACTCTTGGGAATTTGTTTTGTGATGGCTGAACGAAATACAAACATACGTGCCACAGAGCAGTCAACAAAACACGTTAGAAGAATTTCTCTTTTTTTATGTTTATTTAATTTTGAAAAAGAGAGAGAGAGCATGAGTGGGGGGGAGGGGAGGAGCAGGGCAGAGAGAGCGGGCAACAGAGGTTCCGAAGCAGACTCTGTGAGCACAGAGCCCAACGTGGGGCTCAAACTTGCAAACCGTGAGATCGTGACCTGAGCTGAAGTTGGATGCTTAACCAACTGAACCACCCAGGTGCCCCCAGGAAATTTTCTGAACGTATTTCTACAAACAACGAAATATAATTTTAAATTCTTAATTCACTAATTTTGCAAACTTTTATCCACCACCATTATATTCCTTGCTACATGTCAGGCTTTAAGGATGAAAGACATTCTTTGCCCTCAAAGAGCTCCCTGTCTATAGAGGGATCAAGGACATGATGACTGAGTTTGATAAGTGCTTCGACACAGGTACGCACAAGGTGCTCCTGGGGGCAGATACAGGGGGCTTCATCCAAGTCTGGGGGGAAGGGACAGTTTTCGAAAAGGTTTTCTGGAGCAGGTGACATCTGAGGGGTCCGCAAAGCCGCAAGATGGTGAGAAAGAGCTGGAAGGGCTGGACTGTGCGCGGCCCCCAGGCCGAGCGGTGACAGGTGGCGTTGACGACGCTGACTCGGCCGGAAGACACCCTGCGCCGCGGCCTCCTGTGAACCTGGGTGCTACCTGGAGGATGATGGCGAGCTAGGGAAAGTCTGACGGGGGACAGATGTAGTCATATTTGGGCCGCGGAAAGCTCACCGTGGCAGCAGCGTGGAGGTGACTGAGGTGTGGACTGAGAGACAAAGAGGCCTGTTAGAACACTGTTGGAAAAATCCAGGTAAAAAAAAAAAAAAACGATGAGGGTTTGAACTAATGCCATGGGGATAGTTCTTCAGGTAATATCACCAGGGTTTTATGACCAATTAGAGGTGAACGAGGAGGAATTCTGGACAAGTGCCAGGCCCGAGTTCTGGCGGCAGGGTGGCTCACGGTAGCATTCGCCAAAATAAGGAAATACAGTTCCTTCGTTCTGCCCGAGGCTCCTTCTGACCTCTGGACGACCCCATCACTCCCAGCCTCCGCAAGCCACGGGAAATTCTGCCTCAGTAGCTCAATCGGGTCCACTCTTTCCGGCAGTGTAGATCAAACGCTTTCTCCAAAAGGTGGGAACCAGGAAGGAATTCCAACTGGGAGAGGCATAAACATGGGGCATAGATCAACCAACCCCCCACATTGTCATCCAGAAGTTTCTAAGCTAAAGCAACATGAAGCTCAAGGACCAAAGAAGGTTTTCTTATGGAGACATTTGCCCACATTCTGAGGATGCAAATGTTTACAGAGGTTGGATTCCAAAGTCACGGATGTCTTTGCAGAAATGAAGCTAAATTTGCGTCTTTCTGTGAGGTATGCAGGCAGGGAGTATATAATTAATTAAAAGAATACAGGTCATGAAATCCATCATTCAATGAAAAATTGGAATATGGCTTAGAAAATATGGCACGTCTCACCCAGAGTTTGGTTATTTGAGAGCGAAAACTCTTTCAAGGTTTCCACTCATCAGTCTTTATTACGCTAAGGAGTCCTGGATCAATCTGTATTCATTTTGCCTAAATGTCTAGACCCACTCCTCTATTCTGTTTTGGGAACCGTGCATTCGAAGTGATGACTGCACCCCACACAAAGAAATATTTCCTGACGTCATCACTTCCTTCTCAGCGGGAAGGACGGTATGAGTCCCTGGCTGGCAGCAGCATTTGGAAGGATTTAATGAGTGTTTGTGGCGCGCTCCCAGGCCTGAAGATGAAAGACATCTCAGGAGCACAGCCTCTAATTGATGTTTGTTATTTTGGATATTTCACTAAAGAACTTCTCTCCATATAAATGAACTCTCATCCACAAGCTTTGAGGAGGACATAAAACTGAAGAATCTCAAATGTGGCCCTCTACCAACACTTTTTTTTTGTCCCAGGAGTCATTTCAAACATGGCAATTTCCCACTCAGTAGCGATTACCCCAGCGAAGGTAGAACATTCAGGTGTTGATCCTATAGCAGAGTCTACTGACAGCCAAAACAACCATGTCTTCAAAAGTAAAGAAAATACATACATAAATAAATAAATAAATAAATAAATAAATAAATAAATAATCCCCAGCTTTTGATGGGCCAAACCATCTGCTTTTCAATCTATTCTAAAGCAGTATTTGTGTCTCTTGCACACTGGAAATAAATAGGTGATCAAATATTTGGATGTTGAACTATACCTTTGGCTTGGCTTAGCTTCATTGTCCTAGAAGTTGTTTTCATAGTCCAAAGGTTCAATGAAAGCTCAATACTCAAAAACTAAATAATCCAATGAAGAAACGGGCAGAAGACAAGAACAGGCATTTTCCTGAAGACATACAGATGGCCAACAGATACATGAAAAGATATTCAACATTATCCATCATCAGGGAAATACAAATCAAAACCACGATGAGACATCCCCTCGCACCTGTCACGATGGCTAAAATTAACAACACAGGAAACAACAGATGTTGGAGAGACTATGGAGAAAGGGGAACCCTCTTGCACTGCTGATGGGAATGCAAACTGGTGCAGCCACTCTGGAAAACAGTATGGAGGGTCCTCGAAAAACTAAAAATAGAACTACCCTACCACCCAGCAATTGCACCACTAGGTATTTACCCAAAGGATACATATATATGGATTTGAAGGGGATATGCACCCCAAAATTTATAGCATCATTATCAACAATAGGCAAACTATTGAAAGAGGCCAAATGTCCACCCACTGATGAATGAATAAAGAAAATGTGAGATTATATATATATATATATATATATATATATATATGTACATATATACACGCACACACAATGGAATATTATTCAGCTGTGAAAAAGAATGAAATCTTGCCATTTGCAACAATGCAGATGAAGCTAGAGTATATTACACTAAGCACAATGAGTCAGAGAAAGACAAATACCATATGATTTCACTCATATATGGACTTTAAAAAACAAATCAGATGAACATATGGGAGGGGGAAAAAGAGAGAGGGAAACAAACCATAAGAGACTCAAAGATCCTGAACAAACTGAGGGTAGATGGAGGGGAATGGGCTAGTTGGGTGATGGGCATTAAAGAGGGCACTTGTTGGGATGAGCACTGGGTGTTGTATGTAAGTGATGAATCACTAAATTCTACACCTGAAGCCAATTTTATTGTATATGTTAACTAAATAAAAACTTGACAGAGAAAAAAGTTTCAAGGAAGAATCGAGTTGTTCCATTTAGATCCCAAGATGGGCACTATTTGCTTTGTGACTTAGCCATGTGTTACCAACCAGGACCCAACTCATTGCCCTCAAATGTGTATGCTTCCCAGGTTAAGAAGAGAATTCAGTGCTATGACGGACCTGGAGACAAAGTCTAATGGAGGAGAACTGACTGGTTCTCTCAGGACGTGCTTTCTCCCATGCTGGGCAAGGTAACAATCTTCCTTCTCCAGTCTTCCTTTTCTCCATCACAACTCATATTATTTACACCCAAAGGAGGAGATGATGAACTCAAACCCACCACATCCTCAGGTGAGCTGGAATGTCGAGTTCCTAAATTGGCAGATAAAAATTAAGAGATGGGGACTCCTGGCCGGTTCAGTTGATGAGATGTGCAATTCTTGATCCCCAGGTTGCAGGTTTGAGACCCACATTGGGTGTAGAGACTACTTAAAAACAAAATTTTTTAAAAAATATGTACATATAGATAAAACATTTAAAGGACAGTTGTAAACACAGATTATCTATTACATCTTTCCAAATTTCTTCCATGATGTCAACAACTAACAGAGCAGGGCCTCTATATAAAGAAACAGTTCGACCACCATTACACAGATCTTTCCAAATCTAAGCCAAACCCAACCAAGCCTTAGATCAGCTCTTCCAGAGTCAATCATTTCTTTTTCTTCTTCTTTTTAAATATTTATTTATTTTTAAGAGAGAGGGAGAGGGAGAGAGGGGCTAGAGAGAGAAAGAGAAATAGAGAAACAGAATCCAAAGCAGGCTCCAGGCTCTGAGCTGTCAGCACAAAGCCCAACGAGGGGCTCAGACTCATGAACTGCGAGATCATGACCTGAGCTAAAGTCGGACGCTTAACCAACTGAGCCACCCATGCGCCCCCAGAGTCGACTATATCTAGAGAGACTGTGCCTTAGGAAATGTGTTTGGGAAACTCATGACCCTGTCTGCCATGATTTTGTCTGTCTCAAAAGAAAACACTTGAGGTTGACTTTTGGCTCATGGTGGACACATCTCTCTGAGCTGACATCATAGAGCCTGCTTCAGATTCTGTGTCTCCTTCTCTCTGTGTCCCTCCCCTGTGCTCTCTCACTCTTTCTCTCAAAAATACATAAACATTTAAAAAATAATAATAATCTACTTGGTAGAGAGGGACAGGGCACAACATGCCCCCCCCCAACAGACATTGCACTTCCTTCTGAAGATGACCCTGAACCCTGAGTCAGAGAGTCAGGAGTCAGCTCAAGCCCGAGTGTCCTCCTGAAGCGGAGACGAGATGCAGACTCTCTGAAATAGTGCCCAGCATGTCACATGTCCCCGCTCGAGGTGCACGTGGCTCAGAAAAGAGGCAGCACGAAGCTGCTTGAGAAGCTGGAGCAAACAAAACTCCATCCCGAAATCAGATTTTTTAAATAAAATTAAATGAACGGCAGAGTGATCATCATCTGTTATAAAGTAGGCCAGTGACAGTAAAAGCTTTGTTATCAGACCGGTGAGGGTGGGGGAGTGTGGCTGGTGGTCAGCTAAAAATTCTGGTTAGTAAGTACTTATTGCCTGGGGAGTTTTGCCTCTTATCTCGTCTCTGCTCCCCCGCCCCTCTTTTATAAATGCGAGAAAGTGCATCTGGTTTGTGTGCAAGTGGCCATTTCAAGTCTGTGGAGATGGAGAATTAATTTTGCTCTTCCAAAAAGCAGCAGGAAGAGTAGATACCACTCCCTGGAGACCCCGCCCCACAGAGAGGCCCCGGGCCAGTCCGTCTTAGCTCCTCCCCAGGGTGAAGGTGTTGGTTCAGGGTTTTGTGCGTGTGTGTGTGTGTGTGTGTGTGTGTGTGTGTGTGTTCTTTTTATTATTTCTAATACTTTGGGGTTGACTTTACTACCAAAAATAGGGTTAACTTTTTATTAAATGATCTGAAAGAGGTAAACCGTCAAAGGAAAAATATGGGAAAAGTGAGCCCCGAGAAGGAAGTAGCAGAAGGGGACAGTCCTCTGGGTGTCCACATGGCTCTCCTGTCTTCCCGAGTCATTACCGTTACGGATTTGAGCAAGTCATTTAGCTGCTTTGACTCTCAGTTTTCTCATCTGTAAAATGGGCATCTTTGGGGACCCCTGAATTCAGCCCCTTCTAATCCAGGATTCTCATTGTATCCTCAAGAGAAAAAGTCTCCTGGGGCACCTGGGTGGCTCAGTCAGTTAAGTGTCTGACTCTGGCTCAGGTCATGATCTTGTAGTTTGTGGGTTCGAGCCCTGCATCAGGCTCTGTGCTGTCAGCTCACAGCCTGGAACCTGCTTTGGATTCTGTGTCTCCCTCTCTCTCTCTGCACCACCTCTCTCTCTCTTACAAATAAACACAGAAAAATATATAAAAAAGAGAGACAGAGATAGAGAGGAATTTTCCAGAAGCCTCTGAAGGAATGTCATCCTGACAGTCCAGACCATCTGGAGACCTTGAAGAAGTGACCACAGCCAAAGCCTCTGACAAAGATAGAGGGTTCAAGTCAACCTCACGCAAGTTCTTTGAAAAAGCCCTGACCCTCATACTTGTACATCTAAGCTCATAAATGTCGGGGGGGTTCTCTCCTCTTTGCAAGAGTAGGAAGGCCAGAGTCAAGACTTGACCTTGGCCCTCTTTGTCTGAAATCAAGACACTGAACAAACAGAGGTGGGACTGTGACCAGGTCAGCACTTCCCACCACTCACCAGGAGATGCAGAAGTGGAGGGCCCATTACAAATTAGAAGAGGGTAGAGATGCCACCAACCTAGCCACACATTGTCATGGAGGCACGTCATGGTGGGAGGCCCGGCTCTGAAGCCAGTAGTCTTGGTTGTGATGTTGAGTAAATTCCTTAGTCACCCTACACCTGAGCTCATGATCAGTCCCTTTCCAAACAGTGCGGAAGATGAAATGTAGGAATACACAGAGTTCAATGCACAGTGCCTGGAACGCACTAACACTCAACAAAATGACCATTCATGTTTCAGTGGGGACCTCAGAACCGTTTATGCGAATCCCCTGAGAAATGCTGGTGGGAAACCAGTTTGCACTGGCTGGGGAGATTGGGCCCTGGTTCCCTATCTGGCCTCGTTTTTATGAGTGTAGGAGGGAATTTCTATTCCTTGAGGAAGATTAAGGAACAGAAGGGGCTAGGTCCTCTTTGTCAAGGGTCCGAACTGACTCTGGCTTGAGGGAAGGGAAGGACCAGGACCGAGAAGAACTTCAGGAATGAAAGGAATGAACTCATGAAGTGACAAGGCATTATCCGTGTGCTCATAACAACAGGGAGGTGGGGAGAAGCATGTATGCATGGAAAGCCCAGAAAAAAACAAGGATCACTATCTCTACCAGATGAGGCAGGCCAGGCAAAGGACACAAGGCCCATACTTCCCTTCCAAGTCATTTGTTTGCCTTCCTACAGAAAAGGAAGCAGAATGAGGAAAACATACACACACACACACACACACACACACACACACACACACTGGGGACTGATCCAGGGACCACCAAGTGCTCTACTGGCACATGATTAATCGGCCACCACCCAACGCCCAAGCCAGAGAGGTGGTGCCTGGAAGGGTCTTTTCATTTCGTTAATAGTGTCGACCTTCGTAAACCACATATTCTAGCTCAGATCCTGCAACACCCAAGAGAGAAGGGAAAGAGCCAGAAAGGAAGGTCATTGTCAACAGGCCTCCTGTTGAGCCTTCAGGACTTCCAGACAGGCTCTCCCTGAAGACTCATCCCTCCATGCTTTCAAAGGCTTCGCCTTTTTGGGGGGAACTCAAAGGAAAGAAAAGCCTAAAGAACAAAGGTTCTCTCTATACTTTGGTGTTGTCTTGTCTCTGTATGACTGTCTATCATTAAAGATAATGGATTAAAGGATCATATCATTAAGCTGAAAAGAGAGGTCATTATTTGTTACACCATCTCACCTTAAAGAGAATACTTGGAACACGGAGCAATGACTAAAAGTAATTAGACTGGAGACTCAGGGCAGCACACTTGGTGGTGGTGACCCCATGCTACGTGGCAGAGTGTTGGACAGACCCAGGGCCAGGTCCGCATAGGAGGCAAGCCAAATGGATTTTTCTATCAACAAAACTATCAGAGGAGGAGTCAAGCACTCCCAGTTCCCTCATTTCTTGGGGCCCTGGTGGCTTATCCAGACCATGATGAGGCTGGGCTGAAGTGACTTCTTGGATTCCAACGTCAGTAGTGGTGGTCAGGGCCATGGGCTGTGGGGTCCTAGACCTGGACCTGGGTCAAGTGCTGGCTCTATCCGCTAATACCGGTATGACCTTGACAATCTTCTATGAAATGAGATAACAGAAATCCTACTGCATAGGATGTGGTGGGAAAGAAGTGAATGCACTGAACACTGAGTGGGAGCACTGAGGTGATAGAAAGGAGAGAGGGTCCCTGCCTTCAGCGAGTTTCCAGTCTGTGAGAGTCACTGGAACAAGTACGTTTGGTAGAAATAAATCTCCACTAAAGGGATAACATGGGTTGGTGCATGTACTTGACTTCTGTCGATACATTTCTTTGTAAGAACTATTCTTAACTAACAATAGCTGTAATTCCCCAGGAAAAACCCCACCACTAACAGTTATATGAAAGCACGTACCTGAGCGCCTGCCGTAGAGTAGGCCCTCGCATAAGTAGGTCAGAATTTATACAGATATGAATGCATCAGAGCTAAGCGTTTAAGAAAGGCAAAGATTACAGGGAGGGGGCCGGACGGCACCAGCTCAAAAGTACAGGGACAGGAAAGAAGAGAAATAGAAAAGATGAGGGAAAAGAATTCTGAACCAGGTGAATAGAATTTGGGGCAGTAAAATGGCAGTGGGAGATGAGGGAATGTGAGTGCGTTTGTCTGGCTGGTGTTGAAAACACACACCAGGAGAAAGGAGGGCAGATCGGGCTTCTTTTCCAGGACCAGCTCCAGAGAATGGGGCCATATCTGCCTGAAAGCCCATCCCAGGAACATTCCAGACTCTGGGAAGGGAGCAGGGATGGACCAGCAATATTGGCCATAAGCAGCACTCTTTCCTGGGGGAGGGGGAGGCACCCTCCTGGGCCAGGACACAGCTGCAGGGGAATGTTCTCTGGGAAAATGAAGAGAAAGAAGGTCCAGAGAATCAACACTCAAGAGACAAACGGGTGGAGAGAGAGATATGAAAGGGGTTCTGAAGACAGATGGTGCCGATGGCCGCACAACATTACAAATGTCTTTAATACCACTGACCTGCACACCTAAGAATGGTTAAGACAGTAAACTTTAAGATGTATTTTACCACAATAAAAAAAATTGTGGGGGGTCCCCCCGACCCCAGGACTAGAGAGAAAGGCAGCACGTGGGGCACACGGGACCTTCGGGGCCCCTGTGGTCTCCACAGACCACGGGACTAGCACTCTGCTGAAGCCAAAGCCAGGACGAGCGGTCCTTACTATTACTAATGCTCAACACTTACCACCCAATGGGAAGGGGACAAACTGAGAGGTGGTATGTCCAAATCTCCACCATGATTCCACCAGAGGATGCAAGTTATGGGTGACGTTCGTTGTTTTTCTCTGTATTTTTTTAAATTTCTAGAATAACCCTATACTACTCTTAGGATAAGAAACAAAATTAATTACAAATTTTTTGAAAAGCTGGGTCTACCAATCCCAAATTTGAGCCTCGTTCAGATTGAAAGTCAACCACCCCATCAATGGCGAGAAGTCCTGGGCAAGGACTGCAGGTCAAGGTGAAGGAGAGGTAAGAGGGAAACATCTCCCAGGACACACAGTTTTTTGTTATGGATGTTTGTACTAACCTCCACACCCCCACTTCTGGGAGCCCTCCAGAGTTTGGGACATTTGCAAAACAATCCCAGGGAGGAGTTGTTGTTTTGTTTAGTTTAAAGCCCTCAGGAATTTTCTACCTCTAAAAATTACCTTCTTCTTCTTCTTCTTTTTTTGTAGGTATTTGAGCCTGTGACATCAAACCAGACTGTAAATTCCTTGAGGGTAGAAACTATGTCTTGTTCCTCTTTCCAGCGCCCTTGGTATGCAGCACAAAGGAAGGGATTTCATAAGCATTTGTTGAATGATGGACGTGGACTCTCATCAAGGTGGCCTTGCCCTGTCTGTCCCCTGCCATCGGCCTGGCCCCTCTCATCCCCCTTGTGCCCCTTGCACCTGCCAGCAAGCAGCGTCGTTTACTGTTGATCTCGAGACGCAGTGCATTCTGCTGATCTCTGTCTGACCAGGGGCCCCCATGTGTCACTCACCCAGGGCCCGGTCCTTCGGAGCCGCCTCTGCAAATGTCAAGAAATGACTCCTAACCCGCGGTTAGTCTCCCCAGGGCCAGCTGCCGGATTGTTTGGCCCATTTAATAATAATACTTAACGCTTAAACTGCGGCTTCTAAGAGCCTCTTCAAAGCCTTATGCGATCATTAGCTAATTAAGGCACAGCCCTGCCCTGGTGACTACAGTTATAATTCCCACTTTACAGATGGGGAAACTGAGGAAGGTTTTAAGGGAGCTGCCGCAGGCTAGCGTCAGCCTCCAAGCAGGGATTAGAAGTAGCAGAAGTAGCAGCTGAAGCTGACACCCCCCACCGCCACCCTCCTTCCTGTAAATAGCTGGTTCCTGAGTGACCGTGCGGCCGAGCCTCCCCACCGAACCCGTGTTTGAGGAGTCGGAGTCCTTCGTTCAAAACTCTTGTAACTCTCTGGGCTCACGTTCAGCTTCCTCCTGGGATAACAAACAAAAAGGACAGAACATGGGCTTGCCCGTGGGGCTTGACATTCTCGAGAACCCTTTGCTAGGGCATATGGTAAGAGCACTCGGAAAATGCATATGGCGGCCGAGAGCCATTACATCCTGCTACCCGGTTCAGGCCCCCTCGCCAGCCTCCTCCTAGGATGACGTTTAAGAAAAAGAGGAAGGGGACACAATGAACATTGAACCTGTGGGAATCCTCGGTTGGTGACAGAAATCGTAACAAGTCAGTCAAGTGACAGAATGTACCATATGATTAGGAGGGTTAATACTTCTGGTCTCGGATGTTAAGGTACTCAGTAGGAAATTCTGATGGACTCATTTGGCAGAAAGTTAAAAGACTCCAACTACCCGAAAGAGACCCCAAGACTCTACTAAACACAGATTCCCACTATCAGCACAGAAGAAAGCCGTGGGCCTCATCGGGCCTTTTCACGCACTTACTCAGGAGCCATTTATTTAAAATAAAGAGGGTGTGGGGTACGTCAGCTCCAACACAGAATCATGTATCTGCAACCTCTCATCCCGGGTGGGAGGCTGACTCTGGCCTGCGGCAGCTCACTTGACATCTGCCTCAGTTTCCCCATCTATAAAGTAGGAATTATAACTGTAGTCATTGGGGCAGAGCCGTGCCCTAATACCAGGACTGAAACAAATATTTGAGATTCTTATGAAGAGGAGTTACCTCTCTCCAGGTCCCCTGGTCTATGGACATAGACTAAATACGAAACCCAAAGGCAGCCAGGGTGCAGGAAAGATGGGGAGTAAAGCAGGTAGGCAGAGGTCCTGGAAGTCACATTCTGGAAGGTGTCCCTTGCTCAGGCTCTAGAAGGACCATAGAGATTGGGTCACTGGGAAGGTGTGGTGAGGACATTCCACACTTAGCATGCATGAAATCGCAGAGATAGGAAGGAGGAAAGAGTCAGGGGACCTGACCGAAGGAAAAGACAGGAGTTGAAGAAAAGAACACTTACTGACTTTTAAGAAATAGAATTTTCTGTTGTTCAGAATCACAGTAACCATATGTGGTTCCTTACAGGAAGGCAGAATCTAAGATAACAGCAGGTAACCCCACACTAAACCCAGTGAAGTACATATTTCCTGTGCTCCAAAACAGAGAAAGTCATTTTGTGCAGCAAGAAACTCTTTAAAGTGATCACTGAGCGCTTAATGTTTGCAGCTTATAAATACTTCCCCTTACAACTCCCTGAGCAGTTAAGCCAAATTCATCCCATGCTCATTAGCAATGGCTGAAACGGAGGAAACAGACGACATACCCCAAGACAAAATTAAGAGCTTCCTATCATGGGACGTCTGGGTGGCTCAGCAAGTTAAGCGTCCAACTTTGGCTCAGGTCATGGTCTCGCAGTCCATGGGTTCAAGCCCCACTTTGGGCTCTGTGCTGACAGCTCAGAGCCTGGAGTCTCCTTCAGATTCTGTGTCTTCTTCTCTCCCTGCTCCTCCCCTGCTCATGCTCTGTCTCTCTCTCTCTCTCTCTCTCTCTCTCTCTCTTTCTCAAAAATAAATAAAAACATGAAAAAGAAAGAAAGAAAAAGAATTATCTTCCTATCAAGAAATGGTATAACCCTGTTCTCAAAGCAAATGCCAGGAAAAAAATAAAATCATATTTAACTCGCAAATTTTCGCCTAAAGCATAAATGAGAGGTATTCATACAGAATCAGGAGTTGAAGGGATTTTTTCTGTTTGTTTGTTTTGCCTTTATGGAATTAACTACTGGAATGAAAGTCATTAAGAGCTATTAGCCTAACAGTCTCAAGCCAGGTAGAGTCAAGGTGGATCTCAGATCCCACATTTTCCTGGCCTTGAACTCTGTGTCATTTCTTGCAGAGGTGGAAGGAGCTCAGGAGTAAATACCGAATGACTTGAAAAAGAGAAAGTTGGAGTCATTCCCCAGGAAAGGAGAACTGGCCACAACTGTATGGCCTTTCTCATCCCAAAGCCCCTGAGTAAAGATTAAAGGGATGAGGCCAGAGGTTCGAGATGATTCAACGGAGGAGAAATATATAAGAAGAGCATGTTCCCAGGATTCCTTCCTACAGAAAGTAGAGAGGTCAGCTGGCTATGGAAAAATTGAAATGTTATCCGTCACAGCTAAGGTGGGTCGGTCACCTACGGAACACGCAGTTAAGCTTGCATTTCAGATAACAGCAAATCACCATGTAGTATAAGTATGTCCCAAATATCACACGGGACATACTTATGCTCCTATACTACTCATCATTTTTTATTTACATTCACACTTCCATGGGCATTCTGTATTTTTATCTGCTGGATGTGGCAACCTTAAAGACAATGCAAAGTATGTCATGCCAGAAAGTGAAAAATCAGGAAAGAGGAATCAATATTAAGGCACTGTTCAGAGACACGAAAGCAACCATCACAAGAAACGGCTAGAAGACTGCCAGTCATTTCCTCTGGGAAACAGGAATTGAGGACATAAAAAGTCCAGGCCACGGGACGGCCATTTTTCTTAAATCTTCGCTGTGGCGCTTGAATTTTCATCTCTGCACTTAGATCAATTTGACAAAAATTAAAATTTTGCTTACAAAAGGAAATGCTTACTGATGATTGTATTTTAACATGCTTTGTCCCCTTGGCTTCTTTTTAAGTGTATTTATTTTTGAAAGAGAGTTGGGGAGTAGCATCGAGAGAAGGAGAGTGAGAAAGAATCCCAAGCAGGCTCTGCACAGTCAGCACAGAGCCCAACTCAAGGCTCGATCTCACAAACGGTGAGATCATGACCTTAACCCACTGAGCTACCCAGGCACCCCCTTCTTTGTCCCCTTCTAAAAACAAATTGGTAAGCCAAGTTGCCAAGTTTCAAGGGCACATGAGAAAAAGGGCAAAAACTTAAAATAAAATGAGGGGGCGCCTGGGGGGCTCAGTTGGTTACGTGTCTGACTCTTGGTTTCGGCTCAGGTCATGATCTCACAGCTCATGAGCACAGCTCACAGCTGACAGCACAGAACCTGCTTGGGCTTCTCTGTCTCCTTCTCCTTCTGCTCTTCCCTGCTCGTGCTCGCTCTCTCTCTCAAAAATTAATAAATAAACATTAAAAAGTTAAATTAAAATGAGAGGCAGAGAAAGTCCCCAGCTCTCCCAGCCCTCCTTCCATGGTCATTACCACTCAGAGTTTTCTCTACCCTGAATGCAGAGCTCCGGCCAGACCCCCCCCCCCAACACCACCCCCGCCCCAGGGACAAGAGGCAAGATTGCTGTAGGTGTACCAAGGATGAAGGCGTTGGCTACTAACTCTTGGGCGCTTACTAAACGCAGAGCACCGCTTTAAGGACTAGACTACAGGTCGCCTTCCATTGTCCCCACACCCCGGTGAAACATTGTCACCGCCACTTTCAGAGAGACATTGGGCTGACTGAGGGACTTGCCGGCTGGCAGGGAGTGTGGCCGGGATTGGGACACGACAGAGTCCACTGGCCTCTAACACCCTGAACTCAACCAAACGGCTCCCCCCGTCGCAGGTGTGGTGTGGGCACAGACTCCAGGCCCCGCCTGGAAGCCCTCCGGGTCCCCTGCAGTCCCCTGCAGCAGGGGCCACGCAGAGGGGCCGGCTCTCTGCTTGCAGCACCTAACACCTCTATTCCTAGCACTGTCCACTGTGAGCCATCAGGGTGCTGGGGCTAATCCTGGGGAAGGTCCTGGGGACCCCACCCGGGAAGAGAGGGTGGGCTCTGGGGTTTCTGCTGGGCCCTGCCCCACACCGGCGTCCACGCTGATCTCCGGCTGCAGATCCAGGGTCTCTGAGCCCTTCCGAGAGCCCTCCTGGGCCTCGTTAAGACCCATTTGGGAAACGTCCTGAAGAAGGCACATCATCCCCCTGCCTGATATTCTCCACTGCGGAGAGAGGGGCAGGGAGCGAGGAGGGGGTGGCCCTCCCGACCCTCCCCTGCCTCAGAGCCCAGGGTGCAGTTCCCAGTAAGGAGGAGGCTGAGGCTTGTTCTGCACCTGGGTGTTGATGACCTTATGCTTCCAGAACCCACAGGCCTGGGAGGTGGGGATGGCAGAAGCCCCGCTTCCTTCCTCTGCAAGGTGTAAACCCAGGGCTGGAAAGAAAAGGAGTTTTATGACCAAGAAATGGTGGCTGCCATGGCTCATCGCTGGGATTCTTATTTGCAGCAAGCCCCACTGTACACTCGGCAGGGTTCAAATGCCCAGGGTTCGGGGAATGCCCCCTGGCCATTTTCAGGGACGTCAGCGGGCTCTGGCGGCTCCCATCAGATAATGGCTCAGATGATAAGTTTCGGCTACCTGGGCTGGAGCCTCTTCCAGATTTGATCCCAGCCGGAGATCTGAGTCCCTCCTAAAGGCAGCTCTCTTTGATGTCTGCGATTTTCCTCAGGATAAGGGGCTTGACTCCCTGCTCCCGCCTGACTCAGTGGCGACTTCCCGCCTGCGCTGGGGAATGACTCCCAGGCTGGAGGCCTCCACGCCACGTAGCCCATTCCTGGGTCTGCTGGGAAGTTCATCAGACCAGTTTTTTCACACAGACATCAAGAGGAGACTTTCTCTTTTTATACTTGAAGGCCATGAGGCTCAGCCACCCCCGTGGAATTCCATTGTATTCAGAAGTCAAGGTGAACTAGTTAAGATTCTGCAGCTGGGGCAGCTCTGTGGGGCCTCACCCCGTGGGTCTCACTGATTCCTTGGGCATTGCATGGCCCTGGTTGGGGGCGGGGGGAACGCTTGGGGCTCTATTTAACTTTCAATCACAAAGACTTGTGAGATGGCCAGCTTGGGGGCCTCCATGACCCTCTCTGGCCAGTGAGTGGGAGCTGGCTAGCCCTGCTGGGAAGGACGGTGACTGCTGGGGAGGCTGGTCTGCGGGCTGAGTCACTGAAAAGCCCCCTGACTGGCTAAGTCACTGTCAAGGGGAGCTGGGAACTGCCCTTCACCCATGGCGTTTGAGACCGGTCAGCCTCATGGTCATTGTCGAGAGGTAGGGAGGGGTTTATTCCAAGTTCTTCACTTCTGGCCTGGACAAACGTTCCCGTATGCATCAAATGCACACGCACACACACACACACACACACACACACCTATGGAGAACCCATAGCTTGCACGCGAAAACAAGATCAGATCACAGGGTCTGATAAGCCGAGGTGGGGTAAATTGCAGAGACGGAACATGACAAGGGCACAGAAGCCTTCCTGCAGAGCCGGGCTTTGCCCAACCCCAGAACTGGGGGGCGCTCATCTGTCTGGTGACCTGGTTTCCCAGCTGGTGAGGTCGCTGCCTTTGGAAAGGCCTGGAAGGTTTGAGAGTGAGCCGCTGCTGCTTCCTCTCCCGCTGCGAATGAGGCGGGGGTGGGGACACCGGACCGAGCGGCACCCTCTGCCGGCTCGGAATCCAACACCAAAGATGATCGGTGCCAAGGGTGATCTCTTCTGTCCCTAGTTTCTCCTTCCAGAGTGACATCATTCCAGACTCTGAACTCCTAAGGTGGGGGGCAGCTCCCATGGCCTAGAAAATTCCGGACAGAGCTCTCCGAGGAAACACCGCCACCCTGAGATCTTCAAACTCCTTCAAACCTACTTCCCCAGCGCCCCCGCCCCAGCATCTGCCCGCCCCCAGCTCTCCCCCTCGGGCTTGCAGCAGCTCCCCGCCCCCTTCCCCGGGGGGGGGGGGGGGAGGGGGCCTGGCTTTAGTCCAGGCAGGTGCCACGGCCTCGCCTTTTCTCCCAGGGCAAGAGGCAAATGCAGGTGCCTCCTGCCGCTCCCTCTTCCCTCCTAGTGGGAGTGGGCGGCTAGGGAGGTGCCCCAGCCACTCCCTCCGGCCCCCCAGGGCTGTGGTTTAGGGAGGGACCTCTGCTACCAACTCCTTTCTCAGAGCAGAAGGCTGGAGCCTGTAGCCCAAACCTCCTCCTCCCCCACCTCTTTCCCACCATCCCTACCGCCCCCAAGAAGCTTCGTGGAGTCCTCCTCAATGCGGCCTTCTACACTTCAGCCCCTTCCCCAAACCTGTTGTCAGGCTCCACTACGGTCCCAGCCCCCAGCCCTGAGGGAGCAGTAGGCTGGGGCACCGGGAAGAAATGCAAGAAACAGCCCTGGCCTCGAGGAGTTTAGAGTCTGCCCCAGGAGACAGAGATTTGGCCACCTAGATTTACAAACCCATCCTACAGCCCTGGCTTGATAAAATCTCTCTGTCCCCGCTTCTGGATCTCATCTAACCCCGGGCACAGGAGGACTCTGGGAGCACATACCTCCGTCTCTCCCATATCTGATTCCTACAATGGAAAGGAGGGGGAAGAGAATTCTGCAAGAACATGAAGGCTCAGGGCGGAGGATGGGCATCAGATCTTCTGCAGACGATCTCCACACAGACCTCCGGGTCCACACAGATCTCCGGGTCCAGGATCGACATGACGGCTGTGTGTGTTGGAGAGGCTGGCTACTGGCCGGAGGACGAAAGAAACATGGAGGCCCTTCTAGGAAATGGCCACTGAGTGTAAACCTGGCCCGGCCGGGGCCTTGCCTGCACTAGGCGCTGCAGGGAAGAATCCCAGACCAACAGGCTACCCCCCACAGGACGGTCCAGCACCCGCCATCCATCCCTACCCCTCCAGAAAAGGGCCACGGTCTCAGCCTCACGACACAGTGAGATTCCCTACGGGGAGGGAGCTGTTGGGAAGTAGCACTCTAAGGAAACAATGAGAACACCAAAGACCCAAACCTGCCACATCCACCTTCCAGAAGGAATCCTAGAGAGAAAAAGCCAAGCAGGAGGGAGAAAGGACTCCCAGGAAGCCCAGCTCGAGGCAGGCAATGATATGAGGTTAACAGAAGGGGGATAGGAAGGGAGGAAGTGGTCACCAGTGATGACAAAAGTGACCTCGCCTAGAAAATCCACCCCCAAAAAGGTCCTAAGGTTTAAAGATAATCGTAATTTTTTAATGTTTATTTACTTTTGAGAGGGGAGAGGCAGAGAGAGAGTGGGAGACACAGAATCTGAAGCGGGCTCCAGGCTCTGAGCTGTCAGCACTGAGCCGGACACAGGGCTCGAACTTGTGAATCACGAGATCATGACCTGAGCCAAAGGCTCAGCTTGACTGAGCCACCCAGACGCCCCAAGACAATTGTAGTTTTTGATCAAGGGAGTTCACGGTTCCAGTCCAAGCATGGATGGCTTTTGTTCCCTTAAACACTGGGAGCAAAATGGAGGGCTGGATCCTGGCCAGCCGGACACAGGAACTGAGGAGAAGGAAAAGGAGACAGAAATGCAGAAAAGAAAAGACCCACAGAGGCAGGATGGGTTGGAGCATAAAGTGTGATGGGGAAGAAATATGGGAAAGTAGACAGCGAACAGGAGATGCAGTAGGAGACGGGCATTCTTGCATTGTTCAGGGTCCCCGGTCCTCAGGCTCCGCTGAGGGCCTGTGTCCACTCTGTTCTCGACAAGGAGGAGCTCAGACCCTGGTCAGGTCCCCAGCTCCCTTCTGCTACACATCTGCCACTAGATGTGTGGGTAAAGGGGACATTTTCCCAGAAGCAGTCGACCAGGACTGGGCGATTACACCTGATGACAGTCATTCCTTTTTTTTTTTTTTTAATGTCTTTATTTTCTTTTGAGAGAGACAGAGAGTGACTGGGGGAGGGGCAGAGAGAGAGGGAGACACAGAATCTGAAGCAGGCTCCAGGCTCTGAGCTGTCAGCACTGAGCCCGACACGGGGCTCGAACCCACGGACTGTGAGATCATGACCTGAGCCAAAGTCAGTTCTGTCATTCCTTTCCAAGTGCCCGGCTGCACACCTTCTTCCAGGATATGCCGGAGAATCAGTGAGAGTCCCTATATCACAACGGTGGAAGGTCCCGGAAACTTCTAAGCAGAAGCATCGTTCTAAGCCCAGTATTTGATCATCAGTCTGCGTTTCTCTCCAATGTTCCAATGTTTGTGAGCCGAGAACTCACAACGATGCACCATTTGACAGACAGGGAAACTGAGGCACTGAAGGGGAAGTGGGGAGCCTGAGGGTGCTGGCACCACAGAGAAGACCCCCTCTCCAGCAGCCTGCATGCAATCTGGAGTCTGCAATCCAATAGCCTCAACTTCCCCATTGTTCCCGCAGAGAGGACGGGAAGTCTGGAAGATGGAGTCAGTCCAGGCTGAGCTCTTAACCTCCCTCCTAAAGCTGTGCAAAATACACCGCCTTCCTCTGGAAATGTTTCTCATCTCCATCTTTCTCATGGAATCCTTAAAGGTAGAAGAACTATGACCACATAGGGGCACCTGATAGGCCCAGTCAGTGGAGTGTGACTCTCGATCACCCGGACGTGAGTTCAAGCCCCACGTTGCACATAAAGATTACTTAAAATAAATTAGTTAATTTTTTTTAAAAAAGGAACCACAACTGCATAAAATCGGATTCCAAGATCACACATGTAACTCCCAAAGAGAGTCCTATCTGTCCAGCCACACAGCTTGATGTGATGAAAAACTAAATGAATTAGACAAGAATGGTCTATGGAGATTATATCCAGACCACACTCAAAGAGCTGTGTGGCTTCCCCAAGAGCACATTACGAATTGGCTAAACTAACCTGGAATCCTGGTCTCATTACTTCCAGCTAATAATGGCAAGAAGAAATTGGCATTGCCATCATCAGGGAGCCCCTCTGAGCTCGCCTGGGTACCGAGCACTGCTGTAAGCACAGCGCTTACTAGTTACAGCTCGGTCGTAAGCACGATTTGAATTATAAATACTATCAGTAATATCACCTTTGGGATAAAAAGATAGCGGCCCCAAAGTCTCAAAACGAGGGAGGGAGAGAGGGAGGGAGGGAGGAAGGAAGGAAGGAAGGAAGGAAGGAAGGAAGGAAGGAAGGAAGGAAGGAAGGGAGAGGGAAGGAGGGAGAGAAAGAAACAGAGAAAGAAAGAGAAAGGAACCAAGGAAGGAAGACAGAAATGGAGAGAGAGAGAGAGAGAGAGAGAGAGAGAGAGAGAGAGAGAGAGAGAGAGAAAGAAAGAAAGAAAGAAAGAAAGAAAGAAAGAAAGAGAAAGAAAGAGAGAGAGAGAAAGAAAGAAAGAAAGAAAGGAGGAAGGAAGGAAGGAAGGAAGGAAGGAAGGAAGGAAGGAAGGAAGGAGACGTGACATCCGGGTTCATAATAATATAGAAAATTACAGGTACCCCCTACTTCCCACAAACTCTGCACGACTGTATTTATATCGAATTTTTGGAGTGAGAGCCTTTGAATGTGCCTGGGGGTTGGCTATCTAAAGTAATCCTTTGGTGAATCCTTTTTATTAGCGAAAGCATCTTTTTGCAAGGCAAATAATTCCTCTGGACGTTCCTAAGTCAGTTTTACTTCAACGGAAGCGTATATCTGTACTGAAAGCTAATCCCCGCATTATTCCAAGCACAGCGCAGGTTCCGGACAGGACACTACTTTGGGAGCAGCCTGGGAAAAGAGACCATTGGATGGAGATCATTCCCAGAGATTCGCTCCCTCCTTAATTTCTCCCGTCTGCTTCACCAGAGCAAAGCCCGACCTTTGTGCCCTGAAGAAAAGGTTTTGGGGGCGTTTTACAAAAGAAAAATAATCATTAGCAGGAGAGACAAAGAAGCGTATGTGAGAATGAAGAATAAATGGTATCAAACAGCACTTCCCAGCAGCGCTAGGGCACGCGCGGGAATGTCTGGGACAGATACAGAGGAGACGAAAGAAATTGATTAAGGGATTAAACTCATCAAAGATGCCCAATAAATATTTTTCAGTTGATTATTGGTTGTGTGTTTTAAGGGATGTTCTAAAGAAAAATTAAAGAACCAGGAGGGCCTTCAGGAGTAAACGGAGGTAGGGTCCACTCAGAGGAAGGGGAGGGCCGGTCTTTCCATCACCCCCAGAGAAGCGCAGTGTGGAATCTGGCCAGCTCAAGGATGGCTGGCATTTTGCTAGCGTCCTCTGATCACCACCGTAAGTCACGCTCACTGTGGCAAACCTGGAAAATAGGGTAAAAGAAGCAGGTGCCCCTATAATCCCACCACACAGGTAACCACTGCTAAGTGCTAAGTTCTGGAACCCTCTAAAGACAGAACATCTTTCTGAAATGGTGTCAATGAGGTAGAACCTTCCAATTCCAAGTGACAGCACCTCCAGTCACTGCCAGAGAAGACTGCGATCCGTGGAGGAAGACGATGAAACCTTGGGAGCCTGGAGAAACGCGGCTCCAGGTCCCCAGGGCCCTTTCCTCCCGCCCAGGGCGCAGGGATCTCAGCCCGGGGAGCCGCCGCCTGGCCTGGTCCCCACCGGGCCGTCTGTGATCCCAGACGCCCGTCCAGGTGAGGGTGGAGCAGTCCCGGGCCTGACGAATGGGGAAGGATCGCCCTGGGGCCCTCACTGCTCCTAAATCGAGTTCTCAGGTCAGGGAAAAAAAATAAACCAAGAGAGGAATTTTCCACTGCCCCATTAATCATGAGAGCGGCCGCCTGGGAGCAGGAAATTCCTCACAGGGCTTTCCAGGGCTTAGGGTCCACCCAGCCCCACCGCCACCTACAGCGCCCCGACGGAGGCACTTCCATCGTGTCCCCCTCCGTGGGTGTTCGCTTTCGAGAAGACTTGGTCCATGTTTTTACCTAGTGCAGGAGGCAGGGGGGGCCTTATTACCTCCACGCGCAGCTCCGGTAGGAGACGCAGCCCGGAGGCCGTTGGAGGGAGGCTCTGGACCAGCTATCTTCCCATCTCGGGTTCACAGCGGTTGACACAGCCCCCGAGATTCGACGTAAGCACTTTCCTGCCCCTGTGTCCCTCTCCTGAGGCCACTCAGAATGGTGGCCAAGAGGTCACTCCACCACAAACTAGCTGTGTGTGCTTTGGCGGGCCACCCCACCCCTGGGAGTCCCGGCAGCCTCATCTGGAAGGGAAGAATAGTATTTCCCTCGTAAAGTTGTTGTGACGATTCCGGGAGATGCGGCGCACAAGGACGCTGGTGCATAAACAGTGAGTGCGGCTGCTGACGTCCAGAGACTCGGCCCCTCAACAATTATTTCCTGCACACCTCTGTGCCTCTGAGGACGTCATCGTCCGACGGGGACACAAGCGTGGAAATCAACGACTATGACGAGGCCCGACAAAGTCCCTGCGCTGTGTGTTACAGTCATGGTTTTGCAGACTCTCATGGCGCTTCGCAATAACGTCTCACGGCAGGTGCGACCGTGCCCACAGGAGGAGGCTGAGGTCCGGATGTCACCTGTGGGTCAGTGGACGCTGTGGTCTCAGCCCAGGTCTCCTGAGTCCAACCCCAGTGCTTGTGATCCGTATTCCCCAGTCCTGTTTTCCTCACATACAGGGGTCCCTCAGAGGTTCCGGTGAGCTTCCCAAGGCTGACTCAGAAACCCGCTTGATGCTGAGCACAGCTTTATTTTTTTAATGTTTATTTAGTTATTTTGAGAAAGACAGAGACAGCAAAAGCAGGGGAGGGGCAGAGAGAGAAGAGGAGAGAGAGAATCCTAAGCAGGCTCTGTCCCACCAGCACGGAGCTCGACACAGGGCTCGAACTCACGAACTGTGAGATCATGACCTGAGCCAAAACCAAGAGTCAGACGCTTAACCCGAGCCACCCGGGCACCCCGGGACACAGCTTTAACTCTGAACTTGGGCACATTCATGCACTGCATGACCAACCTTTCCGGGTTGATGTGACATTACCCGCAGAGTTCCATGGGTCGTGGTTCATGGTGTTGCTGCTGCCGTTCTTTGTCATTCTAGAAAGGCAATCCCGAATGTCACCCTAAGACATATGGCCCTGGGACTATAAACTGCCACCAGGCCCTTGCTGCTGAAGGCTGCCCTCAGTGCCTGACAGTGAGGACCAAACATTGCCTATTAAAGGGGCCATAAAGGAGCCAGACATCCTGCACGGATGAGCGGCGTAGGGGCACAATGAGCCAGACTTTCCTGTCTCTTAGGGGAGTCACTGTCCTCTTGCAGAACAGACAAAAAAACATCGTGCAATTCCAGGAAGCTAAAGGAGGCCCAGGGGAGGGCTGAGTAGAAAGTAATTTCATTTATTCTGACTTGTTACTGTCCATCCCCCTCACGTGCACGACTTAGCTCCGTGGGCATGGGAGTCACTGGGCCCCAGGCCCAGGCCCCGCCCCAGCCCCATCTCCTCACTCTGGTGCCCGGGCCTCTGAGCATTGCTGCAGAAAGTCCCAGACTCCACGGGGCCTGCCCGGCTGCTTGGGGATCCTTCCTTCACCCCGTGCTGACTCCCGGCCCCGGGCCCACTGAGCGCCGACGGCCTGGCCTCCTGCCACCACCAAGAACATGCCTTTCGGGTCATGCTGTCTCTCCAGCTCCCGCCATCGGCCTCAACCTACTAGAGGTGTGACATCTGTGTGGTGACGCCCTTCTCAGCCCGCTCCCCAACTTCTGAATCTCTTTTCATCTCTTCTTCTCTTTTTTTGAAGAAGACAGACACCACCTCCTTTTTCCAAGGCCTTTGCCCCGGACTTTTCTCTCTCCCACTTCCAGTAGGATTTCTCTCCATGTGGGCCCCTGCCATACATCCTGAATCTTGTCTTTCCTTCAGTCCCTCCTTCTGCTCAAGAGCCCGACTTGACTGTTATCCTCTCGGCCCCAGGCTGTTCTCGAGCAGAGACCCCAGGGATGTGTCTGTGTGCCCCAGGCCTCTTCTTCCTCCCCACCCCCAACGCATCCCTTTCTTACCCCATGACGATCCTTCAGCCCCCACAGCCATCTACAGAACTCTGCTTCCAGATCAGAAGAGTTACTGAACTCAAAAGCTTCTGGCCTTGGGGGCGCCTGGGTGGCTCAGTCAGTTAAGCGTCCAACTTTGGTTCAGGTCATGATCTCACGTCACGGCCCATGGGTTCAAGCCCCATGTCCAGCTCTGCGCTGCCAGCTCCGAGCCTGGAGCCTGCTTTGGATTCAGTGTCTCCCTCTCTCTTTGCATCTCTTCCACTCATGCTTTATCTCTCTCTGTCTCTCAAGAATAAATAAACATTAAAAATTTTTGTTTTAAGCTTCTGGCCTCTTCTCAGGTCTTAACCATTGATTTCTGCAACACTTGCCTTTTCTTCTTGAAACATCTCCTCCCTGGCTTCCAGGAGTCAGCTCTTCCCTCCCTGATTCTGCTTTTGCCTAGCCAGCCCCTGTCCTTCCTGCCTCCACCTCTGAAATGGGGGCAATCTTCCAAGTTATGTCCCCATTCATCACCCACATTCCCTACAGCCAAGCTCTCTTTGTGATCTCATAGTCTTCCCATGACTGCAAGGAACATTCCCCCAAACGTTCACCTCTTCCACAGTTGAATTCCAGTCATCTAACTGCCTGTTGGACAATTTGTTCAAGATGCCTCACCAACAGCTGAATATGTTTGGGACTAGGTTTATCATTTTTCTGGGTTCTGTGCCTCCTCGGTACTTAACAGGGTCTTCCAAGAGGCACCGTGGGTGTTTGGGAGGCAGGGCAAGGGAGAACCTACACCTCGTGTAGGTTCACTCCACATCATCCCATCCCATCCACCCAGTTCCCAAGATCTACTGGATTTTCCTTCAGATGATCTCTCCCATCCATCTCCACCTCTCCAGTGCGACCCTGAATAGATGCCATCTATTACCTTCTATTTGGGAGCCTACCATGACTTCCTGGATGGTTTCATCTTTCTGCTCCCAACCCTTCCTCTACTTGTTCACAAGCGTGTGACCACAACCAGACCACCTCCCTGCTAAAATATCCTTCGCCTCCATATTGAGTACTAAAGAAAGCTCCAACTCTTTGACCTACTGTTCATAATCGGGCCCCAACTTCTCTTTCCAGCCTTCGTATGTCCTCAATACTCTTAAAATCTCGGGCAACTCCAGGGACACCTGGGTGGCTCAGTCGTTGGGCATCCAACTTTGGCTTTGGTCATGATCCCATGGTTCATGAGTTTGACCTCCGCATCAGGCTTGCTGCTATTGGCTCTGTGCCCACTTCAGATCCTGTCTCCCTCTCTCTCTCTGCCCCTCCCCTGCTCACACTCTCTCTCTCAAAAATAAATATTTTTTAAAAACCCAGACAACTCCAGGTGAGGGCCTCCTCCTCTCCCACCTCTGAGGTGAGTTCACATCCTTACATCCGCTAGGGATGCCTTTGCTCTCTACACCACCATGCCTGATGGATCTTACCACTTTTCCATCCAGCACAGATGACACTCACTCACTCTCCAAACCTCCCTGGGCTCACTCTTTTGTGCAAACCTCTTGGTTTGCACCTTCTTTACCACATTTACCAGTATTGTTATTGATTATGTGTTTCCTGTTCCCCCTTAGATGGTGGATCCCAAGCTCCTCAAGGGAAGGATCACGCCTCTCTGTTCTTGATGGTGCCTCTGCAGCCCGACATTGTGTCCTGCATGAAGCCCACTCTCAGCGAGTGCTTGTTGATCCTACAGCTGGAAAGTGTTCTGATCGTGAACGTGGTCTACAGAGTCCTTGACTCGGACACTTGCTCTCTGACATCTTTGTTTGGAAAATAGCATTTTCTTTTTTTTAAACTTCTTCTCTGTTTTTTTTTTTTTAATGCTTATGTTTGAGAAAGAGAGAGACAGAGGCAGAGAGAGAGACACAGAATCTGAAGCAGGCTCCAGGCTCTGAGCTGTCAGCCCAGAGCCCAATGCGGGCCTCAAACCCATAAATCATGAGATCATGACCCAGGCTGAAGTGGGACGCTTAACAAAATGAGTCACCCAGGTGCCCCTCTCTCTGACTTTTTAAGATTTATTTTCTTGGGGCCTCTGGGTGGCTCAGTCAGTTGGACGTCCAACTTTGGTTCAGTCATGATGTCATAGTTTGTGGGTTCAAGCACCACCTCAGGCTCTGTGCTTACAGGTCGGAGCCTGGAGCCTGCTTCGGATTCTGTGTCTCCCTCTATCTCTGCCCCTCCTCAATGTGTACTCAGTGTCTCAAAAATAAATAAAGATTAAATAAAATTTAAAAAAATTTTTTTAATGTTTTTATTTATTTTTGAGAGATAGAGAGAGAGAGTGTGTAAGCAGGGGAGGGTCAGAGAGAGAAGGAGTCACAGGATCTGAAGACAGGCTCCAGGCTCTGAGCTAGCAGTCAGCACAGAACCTGATGCAGGGCTCGAACCCACGAACCGTGAGATCATGACCTGAGCCAAAGTCGGACACTTAACTGACCGAGCCACCCAGGAACCCCTAAATAAAAATTTAAAATGGATAGATGGTAGCTCTATTTTTCATTTCTTGATTTACAAAAAGTCCAATTTCTCTGTATCCTCACCAACACTTATAATCTTCAGTGTCGTTCTTAAAGGCATTAAACATATTGATGGTTGGACCCTTCTAATAGTCACCATCTGTTGAGTATCTTTCTATGCCATGCACCAGACTAAATGTTCTACCTACGTTATCTCATTCCGTCTTCATAGAAGTCCCCATTTTACAGGTGAGAACAAGTATTTTCTACAGTCCATAAACGTATGAGCCAGTGATTCTGCCCATGTGAGCTTTACTGGTGCTCGGGAGCCTAGGGGGATAATAACTGGGACTTGGCCTTGATGCCTAATTGTAAGAATATCTGAGTCTGTGTAGCCACTAATTCTTTTTATGAAGAGCCACTCATATGGAATTTGCCACTGCTATTAATCAGCTCTAGCCACGAGTCAGTATGATACCAGAGGCAGGAGAAGCAGTCAAACCTGTTTGTCTTAATGTGTCTGAATCATTTCTTTTTCAGTTTTGAACTTTTATGCATCTCTCATACCACTGGATCACCACGGAAGGCATAGCCCAATGTCTGAAATCTAGTGGGCTCTTAATACCTTTATTGAAATTTTCTTTCCCTTTTAGACCGTAATCAAATCATTGTGTATGCACAGCCATCACACACAACCAGACAAGTGTGCCTTGTTCACATGGAAACATGTCTTCTAAAAGCTCAAAAGAGAAAGAAATTGGCTTCTTATCCCCTTGGGGGTTCTAAGACTCCCATATTTGGGACAGTCAGATACCTGAATCTATATGACAGCTGGTTGCAGACCTTGCTGAATGTTTTAGGAAAGAGGTTTAGATAAGAATTCAGATCCTTGATTAACCTTCAACAAAGTCCAAGGACTCTTCCCAGCCTCTCCATGTTCCAGGAGACATTCAAGGCCAACAACTACACACAAGGTACAGCCTGTGTCTACAGAGAGGCCAGCACACTCCCCTGTGCACGCGTCCCCGAGGATGTAGGGGGGCTGTGAGTTCTTGCCAAGTCAGCGGCCAGTCCCAGCATCAGAAAATCAGAGTGGACCTCAGCAACGTTTCCCTCCAGTAACTAGTCCTACATAAAGAGAAGGCAGCCCTGAAAAACACTCTCTTTCCCACCCGAATGTTGAGATTCTGCTATCTGCTCTGATGGCAGAGAGAAAATACATGGGCATTTCAAGATAATGGATAAACTGGTGTGTATCTGGGTTGGGAAATACAAGATGACCACGCAAACAGTTAAATGCTTGCAGATCTGTGGAGAAGCCCGTACACACATGCTCTCAGACATCAGCACCCATTTTGGGGACCACTTTCAGTCTGACTGGACTCTGATCCCATGATTAGAGGCCAATGTCTTGATAGCGTGAAGTTTCATTAACTTTTTCTTTTTTTCCTGATGATTCCCCTGAACACATGTGGGGCTGATGTCCACGCTGAAACCAACATTGCCAACATGTTACTCTGGTTGCCAAGGATATTGTATACAGGGGGTTAAATAGCATGTTGCATCATAACATCTTTCAATGTTGTCCAACTACTTGACCTCACCGTTGGCTAGACTAGTCACCCTTGGGGGTAACAAATTGGGCCATGATGGAGCTGAAAACACTTTCTTTCTCTTTTTTTTTTTTAACATTTATTTATTTTTGAAAGATAGAGAGAGACAGATCATGAGCAGGGGAGGGGCAGAGAGAGAGGGACACATAGAATCCAAAGCAGGGTGCAGGCTGAGCTGTCAGCACAGAGCCCAATGTGGGGCTCAAACCCACAAACTGTGAGATCATGACCTGAGCCGAAGTCGGATGCTCAAGTAACTGAGCCGCCCAGATGCCCCAACACTTTGTTATTGATTCACCTTTCACCAAAGGACTTGCAGAAGCGATCATTACCATGACCTTTCGTGGTCTGGAAATGAGGACACGGTAGCATGAAGGAAGTAAGCCTCTTGCCAGGCACCACATAACAAGTGCGAGTTAAGGCCAAGACTGAGAATCTCCAGCATTCTGGATAATCTTCATCACTTTCTATCATAAATCTACTGCTTCCATGGGGTTGAAAAAGAAGTTGAAGAATCAACAACTCCTAGCCCTTGGCAGATACCCATTTCTCTCCCTACTGATGACTTGAGTTCTTGCCTTTTCATCCCACTGACAGAGAAAAATACAAATGAGCTCCTAAATAATACTTACCCTTGCTATGCCAATCCTTAAAATTCTAGGGGTTTATAAAAAAAGGGAACTTCAGGGGCACCCGGGTGGCTCAGTCGGTTAACCATCTGGCTTCGGCTCAGGTCATGATCTAACCGTTCATGACTTCAAGCCCCACGTCGAGCTCTGTGCTGACAGCTCAGAACCCAGGGCCTGCTTCAGATTCTGTGTCTCCCTCTCTCTCTGCTCTTCCCTCACTCATGCTCTGTCTCTGTCTCTCAAAAATAAATAAACATTAAAAAAAATTTTAATATAGAAACTTCAGACAGACATTTAGAAATTTGACTTTGTTGGATAATTCCCAATGAGTTGCAGCCTCCATATTCATACTTATTGCCTCTATAAAGCATATTCTTCCAATAACTGCTTTTTAGAAAATCATTCTCAAAATGACCTTCATTTAGTTTTGGTCCATTATAAATGTTCCCGTTTACTCCACTGGTCCCTGGTGGATATCATTTGAGGGTATGCCAATGTGGACTTACCTATTCAATGCAACATGGAATTATTTGGTTTCCGGGGTGCTCTGGTCTCAAGAATAAAGCACAAGACTGAACCATAGGAGCAGCCTTGTCTTGACTATCACAGAGAGCAACCACCTGCCTTTACAGCCCCTAAAAACATATAAAGGTTGGCTTCCCCGAGCTGCAGGACCAATTTTCATGAGCTCCCTAACGTAGGTCTTGTTGTCTTAAACACGTCTAGAAAGAGAAGTGCCCTGAAGCAGCCCTCCCCAGTAGCACCATCCCAATTCGGAGGCCTCCTCAAGTGCCCTTTCCAGCACACGTTCACCCATCCTTCATAATTCCATCTGCCATGCTGACTCCAGAAGACTCACCCAACCTGGGATGTTTATCCTGAACAAATTATCAGAATCACTTTCCGAAGCACTGGGTTTGGGGGCACTTAGCCTCACACCTACACGAGTCCCACCTCTGCCCACGATTGTGCAAGAGCAGCATTTCAAGTCCACTGGGAAGTCCCAGTGGGAACTGAAAGGTCCCAAGCAGGACTCCAAATGACAGTGATAGCACAAGGAAAGTAGATCTCTCTAGCCCTCTGCTCTCCCTATCCAAACGATCCCTGATTGTCTAGGACACTTCTCCTGTGATCTTGTCACTTAACTAATCCTTGCCAGGCAATCCACTGGTAACTCACCTCTGAAAAGACTTCAGTAGTTAAAGGGATAATAATAACTCTTTAATATTATAGGCAGAATTGGTGCCCAACATAGTTCCAAAGACATTAAATATATTAAGTATTATATACATTAAGTATTTCACTTAATCCCCACAATAACAAAATGCATTGCATATTCTCTTACTGCAGACAAAGCAACTAACACCTAAAGAGGTTAAGGAATTTGCTTTCAAGTGACAGATCCAGAATTTGTATCCAGGCCATCTGGCTCTGGAATCTTCTTTTTACCGTTCTGCTGTAGCTAGACATCCAGAGGGATAGAGAGCTTCCTGTTAGAAGGCGACCCTGCCCTCGACAGCCCAATCTGCAAATCAAGGAATCTATCCAGACCCTTCTATCCCTGCCTCTTCCCACATCTTCTACCTGATGGGTGGTTTGGGAAAGAGCATTCCCCACGCTATCATCCTCCCACTCCAAACTCATGGGGAATAAAGAAATGCATGCCTGACACTCCAGCCTTGGAAAGTCTGCCACACGTGCTGGGTCCTCCCTCTCACCTTCCTTCCTTTTCCCAAAACAACAGTGTCAATGACCCGGGTCCTTGGAACCAATTTCAATCACCAACCAAACCTGCTTCTTGGCCGAGCCCAGCAAGCTTGGGAATAGAAACCAAAAACACCCAGAGGGGAAGTACACAGCACCTCGAGTTGAAACCAGCCTTCCAAAATTCTGTCCTTATGGAAGTTCTGTTCAAATCTCAAAGGGGGAGGGGCCCATGTAAAGCCCACCATCTCCTTCCCCCAACACTCCCCAAAAGAAAGCAAAACTAGACCCAAATATCACAGGAAGTCAGTGAGAAGGAGACCTGACAATCTGTGGGGGAGTCTGGAATATCCATCTTGGAAGTTTTTACCACTTCCTTTCAATATACAACTTTGGAATGCCCTTCCGGTCCTTGGATAAACGCTCCAGGGTTGCATCTCCATCTTCATTTTGACCACGCTAAGGGGCACCATTTATAAAAACAAATGAACACAACCCCTGCTTCTTTTTGTAGTCCAGACACAGTTCTGACAGGGTGAGTCTTATTAATTAGTGTTAGCCAGTCACCCTCAGATCCAGGATGAAAGGCAGGAGGGCCTGTACAGCGTACCGCTATTAATAATATTATTATTATAATTATATTTTATGGCAGTTTCCCTAACCTTTACTGCTCAACACTGGATAATTTCTCCATTATAAAAAGTGGGTTCTTTTATTGGACCGAGTGTTTTGTGATTCGTTTGGTTGAGTTTTGCCAGCTGTATATATAATTAAAGACGGCAAGTCTCCAAGCCGGGCCTGAAAACCCGTTATCCGCTCAATGTGGGGGCAAGCAAGCAATCTGAAAGCAATTGGACACTCTTCACAGGTCATCTAGAAGGAGACGGCGGCTCCTTCCATCCATGGAAAGGATTTTAAAGCCAGGGTTTCCACGCTGGAGACAACACCGGGCTCCTGAGGGCTCCCCATGACAAGCAACGGAATCTAAACCCCAGTGTGCCTCAGCCAAGACCATTTTCCCATGGGACACCGGCCCTGAGCTCCCTAGATGTGAGTTGTTTCTGCGGCTTTGACCTTTGCCTGCCATGAGGTCCTGGGGAAGTGATTCCACCTCTTGGGAGACAGGGTTAAATGGTTAGGCTCTCTGACAAGAGAGAAACTGCAGGTCAGTGACTCAACCCAAAGAACCAATGGAAAGCACTCTGGGAGGGGGGGGGGGCGCCTGAGGACCCAGGAGCACAGCGTCCTCTCCCCAGCTGCTGATCTGGGTTGAGGAGCGGTGGCTACTCACAGGCGTGGGTAGAATGCAGCCATGCAGCTCTGGGGTCTGACGAGCTATGAGTTTGTTACCCAGTGTAGCCGCCCCCACCAAGCCTCTTTGTCCACCCATGTTAAGCAGGGATGGTAAATAATAATAACTACATCCTGGGGCAGTTGGGATGATTAAGTCAGAAAACACGGAAGGCACATAGTGAGTGCTCAATACACAGGGCAGCCACCAAGACTAGAAACATGGGCAAATATATCAGTGATTTATTGATATTGATTTCCTTACATGATAAAGTAATTGCTATGTCTCCAGACTTGGAGACCACCTTATGCATTAGCTGATGTTATTATTCAATAAATTGCACCAGTAGGTGTTGAAAGACACCCTTTGCCCAAGAATAGAATTCCCGTGGGACTCAAGTACTTGATTTAAGTACTTTTGCATGTATGTATACACACACGCAATGGAATATTACTCAGTCATCAGAAAGAACGGAATCTTGTCATTTGCGAGGATGTGGATGGACCTAGAGTGTGCACTATACTAAGTGAAATAAGTCAGAGGAAAACAAATGCCATATGATTTCACTCACGTGGAATTTAAGAAATGAAACAGACAAACAAAGAGGAAGGGGTAAAAAAAAGAAAGGGAGGCAAATTATATGAGACTCTTAACTATAGAGAACAAACTGAGGGTTGATGGAGGGGGGTGAAATGGGCTAAACGGGGGATGGGCATTCAGGAGCACATTTGTTGTGTTGAGCACCGGGTGTTACATGTAAGTGAATCACTGAATTCTATTCCTGAGTCCAGTATTACACTGTATGTTAACTAACTAGAATTTAAATAAAAACCTGAAACAAAAAATAAATAAATCAAAAAAGTAAAAATAAATTGAAAAGTCTTTTGCATGCAGAGCTCAACAAAGTAGGATAACTTTAAGCCTTGAAGAGTCATCTATCTACACCTTAGGTCCAAGAGAGCATGTGAGCTCTGACTAGCTACTAGCATGGAGTCGGGAAGGAAGATCAGTTGACATGACCCAGGGTGCAGGGACCTTCTTGCATTGAGGTGCTGCAGCTAATTGAGGGACACTACCAGGAACTCAACATCGTGGAGTCAACAGGTGGGGGTCAGCTAGAGGGGATGAAGGCAGATCCGAGGCGAACTTCACCTTCTTGACTCAGTCACCCATTCTCTATACATAATCCATCTCTCCGCATAACTCAGAGTTTCTCAACTCAACATCCCGCTAAATAAATCCTACTCTATCCCATCAACCTCCAGGAAAATAAACCTTTTTTTTCTTTAAGTGGAAGATCACAGTTCACCCTCCCCTTAGACAGCAGTCCATTTTATTATTAATGTTTTTTATTTATTTATATTTTTTTTGGAGACAGAGAGACAGAGCATGAGTAGGGAGGGGCAGAGAGAGGGAGACAAGAATCGGAAGCAGGCTTCAGGCTCTGAGCTGTCAGCACAGAGCTCAACATGGGGCTCAAACCCACGAACTGTGAGATCATGACCTGAGCCGAAGCCAGAGGCTTAACCGACTGGGCCCCCCAGGCGCCCCAACAGCAGTCCATTTTGACAGTGACGTTCTCAAGTCAGCCTTGGTGGGATTTCTACACGGTGACAAAGAAGTTCCATTGCCACTGAGAACTGGTCATAGACATGGAGAAGGGCAAGGTATCTCGCCGCCTACACGTAGCTTAAAATAAGCTACGCACTGGTGAGCATTCCATTCGGTTTTATTACCTATACACCTTCTTTAAACATCCTCGGCAAGAGCCGCTCCATGACTTCAGTGAGGCCAGGCTTAAGCTCGAGCTGTAGGCAGGATGGCACCCAACGGGAAGCTGGAGCCATGTTAATTATAGGGCAAAGGTTGGGCTGAAGGGCTGCATGGGGCTTCTGTGTCAGACATTCCATATTTCATGTGGACGAGTTTGATCCTTTAAGCTCTGAAAACACCAGAGGGCAAACTGTCAGCACCACACACAGAATTTTGCCCTGAACAAAATGACCTTTGAGTCCTTACCCGGTTTCATATTCTCCAGGCTTCTGCGCACTTACTCCTCTTTGAGCACTCCCCAGCATCTTACATGCATTTATTTGCCGGTACGGTTGGCCCTCTCTGGCCAACAGCCCCTGATTAACATCTAGTCTGCAAACCATGTAGAAACGTAATCCTTAACAAAATGGGGAAGTTCCGAGCAAGCCAACATATTGTATTGATTTGCAAACATCAGCTCGTCATGAGCATCTTTTCTCACTGCATTACGGTCGTCTGGCTTCACCAAAAATCCACCGAGACTCCAGGATCGAGCTGGGTTTTCTTGTCACATTATCGCAGACATTAAATTCAGTGGCTGATGGGTGCAGAGTACAGTTCTAAGGCATCAAATGGGACATCCATTGACATAAATGTTTTTTTCTTTTTAAGACGTGAAGTCAAGGTGATATCTTTCATTAGGGATATCTTCATCTAGATATGAAACACCTTTTTCTCAGTGGTAAGCCAAGGCAGCATTTCCCTTAAGTTTAAGGCTTACACTGTAGACTTCCCTTCTGTACTGTTAAGGCTGAGGACGGATATACCAGCTCCCCTGCAGTCTAGGACAGGGCCTTGGGGACAGGCCTTTCTGTGTCTTTGGGTTACTCAGATATGCCTGTAGAGCTTCAGTTCCCTGGGTCATGACAGACCAACGGTGCACCTTAGAGGACCAGGGTGATGGAAAAAGCGGATTGATACATGCCTCTTTCTTTCCTCCTCTCCTTTCACCTTTGTCCAGCCAGCTGGCTGTGGGGACAGCCCGCCCGCCAGCTCTTCTATCTGTGGTAACGGAAAGCAGAGACACCTAATCCCAAGCTTCGTCTTGGACGCTGCCGGAGCTGAAAAGCTCTACCCTCATCAGAGCCACTGGTGACCAGGGAGACAGGCCAGCACAGATGCTGCCGCCTTCCCTTCCTCGTCTTTGAATGGACATGCTAAGCAGCGGATGGTGGAGCTGGATCTGGAGTTCAAAGGAAAAGCTGCAGAAGTAAATGGCTTGTCTAACCCACAAATGGAGGGTCAAGCTCTGATGGACCCGGGGATGCGGTGTGGGCAGAGAGACAGCACGGAAGCTCGGGCTTCGAGTTCCACCCTTTCAAGTTCCACCCTTCGGTGTTGCCACCGGTCATGCTGTGGGAGTCCCAGGGGCAGCTCCGGGCCCGGATGCAATTAAGAAGGCACGGCCCTCCTGTCTCCTCTCTTGTGAGCCTAGGACTGAGCATCAGAACCTGCCCAACCAGTGAGTGAGGTCTGCAGTCTTACTTTGTTCTCAGGCACAGAGAGAGTAAACCTCTAGAAGAGGAGCTCATTACAGTCGGACTGGATGCTCACTTGCCCG
Source organism: Mungos mungo (assembly GCA_004023785.1). Lineage (NCBI taxonomy): Eukaryota > Metazoa > Chordata > Mammalia > Carnivora > Herpestidae > Mungos > Mungos mungo. Next base: position 156,175 of record PISW01002163.1, read on the forward strand.
TACAATTTATGGGAGGCTGAGAGAAGTCTGTTCCCTACCCAGATATGTCCAGCTCCTCACCCACCAGGTCTCTGAAGTTTGATTCCAAAAGCACTTTCGTGTGGGTGAAGGGCCATCAGTTCTATGCAACTAAGAATACAGAATAACAGAGGTCTCGAGCATTCTATTACACCTGCCATTATGGACAAATCCTGAGTAGCGAAAAGACACAGAAAGAAGGCTTCCTCCCTGGCCTTCCTGCGTAAAGCCATCCCCCTGGCGAGTTTTGAGATGTTCACATGAACTGAAAAGGACCACACTCTCACCTCCCCTGGGGGTCGAAGGAGCTCCCAGTGACCCTGTGAGACTAGAGGTTGTGAATAAAACTGGGCTTGGCTGAAGGGATGGCTGCATTTCTGTATCTCCTTCCCCAGCCCCTTGGTGTCGGAGTAGACAGCAGCCAGTAGAACCAACTTCAGGGGACACCGCCTGATGCAGATGAAACCAAGATGGCGCCCCCAACTCCAGGTGGGGACTGTTCAGTTTGCGTAGCGGAAGAAATTCCCCGGCCTCATGTTGCATACCCAACCCGGGAGAGACAAGGGACGGGACCCTCTACGCCATCTCCTTCTCCAGGGGGAGGGACAGCCACTCCCTTTTGACAAATGAGAAACATGAGATGTGAGGATGGAAGCCAGAGGATGGAGGGACCCAGGGAAGCGCCATGAGCCAACGAAGCAGGAGGCTCCCAAAGCTGGAAAAGCAAGGGAAGAGATGCTTCCCTGGGGCCTCCAGACTTGTAAAGAGAATAAATTTGGGCCATGATAAGCCACCACGTTTTCTGGCAATTTGTTACAGCAGCAGCGAGAAACATATAGATGTTAGCTGCACGGAAGCATTGGACTTGACATTCACAAAGAATTCGCCTGGAAGCCAAAGATTTGGGTGTTCCTCTTCTGTTACCTTATCTATGACCAGGCATCTGAGGAACTTGAGAACATCCTGTCTGTCTCACACACCCCCAACCACTCCTACCTGCCCAGAACACGGCCTCATTGGAAGCCACCATATTTAACGAGTGATTTTGATTTCGACTCTGAGAAAGGGACTGATATATATTCAAAGCAGCCTAGCAGAGTCATTCATGTTTCCAACAAAATGCTGAGTGTGGCCTATGTGCCGGGCAGACGGAGATCCTTACGGGGATCTGCTCCTTACGAGGCCGGACCTCCATCAAGGGGTGAGCTCTGCACCCAGCTGGGTCCAAGTCGAAGCAAACTTAACTTCGAAGATGCATGACTTTGAGCAAGTTATGCCCACTCTCCCCCACCGTGTTCTAAGCCATGAAATGACCACAATCTTCCCATTCAACAAGGCTCTCCTGAGAATTAACGGAGAAGATCCGTTTGGAGAGCCTGGCACCTTGCCTTCCTCACGTGATGTGTGCCAGAGAAAGGTGAATGGGTCATGAGCTTTGTTTTGGTAGCCTAGGTACACCAGATGGCCACCTCCTAGTCCGTGTTCCCACTCTAATTCTCGAATTGTCCAGTCTGAGTGAGCCCCAAGCGTCAGACTGAACAAATGACCCTCATCCTTCCAGGAGGCCTCCCTGGGTCCAGCACTTGTCAGGAGCCCTGAGGTCCTCAGAAGAGTGAACCCAATCCACTGAGCCCTGGGAAATCCGGAATTATCTGGGGGGACCCAGCTTGCTGCAACTCTGATAACACTCAAATCGAAGAAGAGGATGGCTTCACGCACTCGCTTCTCCGGTTTATAAAAGACGGCAGGGCTTCTGTGCCAAGTGCAGGAATGATTAGTCTGCAGGAGAGAACGGGGAGTTTGGACTCGGTTATCAGGGGACGGTCCCTGGAGGGAACTCCAGGCAGCTTCGGCTGAAGCCACAGGGACTGCGGCCAGAGCCACCGGCGTGTTCAGAGCCGCTCGCTGGTTGGTGTTCAAGCCTCACACCAGCCGTCCTGGCTAAGGCCCTGGAATGGAAATCCCAATGAAGAAGAGTCTCCCCCGACCATAGGGAAGGAGAGAACAGCCACGTTTTACAAGGTGGATTTTACTTAATGACCCCATTCAGCTCGTGAGATGGCGTTTTAATGACCCTCAAAAAGCAAGTGTTCTACCCAAGCCCCTCCTGCCCACACCCCTACCCCCACCCCCATCGGAGCCCAGCAGATAGGTTAAGACATTGGAGCCAAACTAATTGAAAGACCAGACTGCCCACGGCCAATTCAATAGCAGCCCCCCACCCCCCGCCAAAAGTTAGGTTTTTTGCTTCTTTTTTTTTTTTTTTAATTCTTTAGTGCTTTACAAATTTGCTCAGTGAGTCTTCATGGATTTTATCGTCAGAAAAAAAAGAAAAGGAAGGACACAAACCTTTCCTTTTCCGGAAGGTTTTTATGTCCAAAGGCCAAACATAAAGGAAAACCAGACTAGCCGATTTCTTAGTGGCAGCCTAGCAGTTCAGGAACGGTGCAGACACTACTCAATGAGTCTGCAGTGGGGTCCCCTTCAGACCCATTCGTCGAGCTAGGACCCGGTTCCAGGAGCCAACTGCCTTGCCCGTGTCCACATATCCCTCAGGTGCATCATTCCCCATCCAGAACTGCCTCCTTAGAAACACAAGCTCCCGTCCAGGTGTTTGCACGTCCTGGGGCCGGGGGTACAGATGAGTGCTGGATAATGTGTGCCTTGTGTTTAGCCTGAGTCCTGGGGTGGGGGGGGGGACAGGGGGTTGGGGGAGGGGTCGGGGGCCAGCTCTCCAAATCCTCACTCCAATGTGCCGCCTGCTGAACTCACAGACATGACCGAGGATTGTAAAACTGCACCACAAACGACGTGGCTAATGCACCAGGACCCCTGCAAAGGAGTCCCTCCAGGGTGAGTGAGGAAAGGCCTAGAGACACCAGAACCCGCACAGGGCACCGGGAAAGATACAGCTCTGGCAGAGGGGGGACATTGCTCTCCTTCCTCTGCTCATCCCAGTCCCCAGAGAGAAAGAGAAGGGTGGGGGAGGCCCAGGGAAAATGAAACACTGGACTCTGGCTATCTCCCTGGAAGAGCCTGTGAGCAATTCGTCAGCATTTCTTTACACGATGGACGACTGAAATGCGAGCCACAGGGCCAACATCAGCGGGACAATCGAGTCCTGTGTGTTCCACCCGGGAGGAGCCCGGACACGCGGCAGAAAGAGGGGATCTGCCGACTAGGACCCTAACCCCTGTCTTTGGTTGAGTCCCAAAGTACAAGTTGATTTTGTGTTTTGCAAGATGGTGCCAAGGACCACACAGGAGGGGAGTCACCCCAACCCCCCTGGAATCTTAGGAACTGGTATCACTCTAGGCTTTTAAAATATGCTGGCCAAAATGCTGACCGTGGTATGAAGACGTCTTCCCTAATAAAGGATGGTCTCAAAAAAAAAAAAAAATCCAACGGAATCCTTGTATTTGTCTTCTCCGGTGGGTCTTAGAGATCATCGTGTCCAATTATACAGACCAGGAGTTGATTCCCAGGGAAATCAAACAATTGGCCTCAGCTCTGTTTGTTGGCGGAAGAGCCTGGGATAAAGACCAAGCTTTCAGGCTCCAGGACGTCTGTCCTACATACTCAAATGGTCAGTGAATTTCTCTGAAATCTCCAGTTTTCACTGCATTGCACTTTTGCAAAGGACGTGGACAAGTCCAAGTCTGAGGGTGTGGTCACACTGCTTGGGCGGGATGGGGTCAACAGAAAGGAAGGTGGGTTTCAGAGATTCGGTTGTAAGTGCAGAGAGGGGCTGGCGGGTGACTCGGCTGTTCTAGGTAATGGCGAACATTTTTCGCTTTGTGGATAAAACTATACATCACATGCTAGCACTCCAGTGCTTTCTGTTGGACTTTGAATGATCATGTGATTTTCCAGCGATTCCTATCATTAATTTTTAAATCTCTGCTTAGCTTGGAAATTGAAGGGAATTTATCTAGAGGAGTCAATCCTGACTGCTGTCCAAGAGAGACCACAGAGACGACTCTAGACCTTGGAGTGGATGGGGGGTTGAGGACCGAGGGGCCGTGGAACAGAAGACAGCATGGAGTAATAATGCTTCTAAATCTCCGAAATGTACCTGGGACAAGTCACTGTTGTGGGGAAGGTAGTAGGGCAGCAGGGGTGGGGGGCGGGGAAGGATGGCATTTGAGTTTCTGGGTTTGAATTTTGTGAACAGACCCATCTCTACTAAGTCCAAGTCAGGCACACAGTACTCACAAAGGATTTGCTTCCGTCACACAGTTCTTGATTAGGAAATACTAAAATGAGTCTGTGATGGGGAGGAGGAGGCTTTTAAAATGATTTTAAAACCAAAGGAGGGTTTAGAAAATAGACAGCGATCTCAGAAGGCGGGCTCTGAGGGCCCCCACTTCTGTGGCCTGTCTGCCTGGTGAACAACCCGGCGGCCAGACCGGGAGCCTCACCACAGTGTGTGTGCAGCTCTGAAGGGGAATGCCGTGTAAATGTCACACAGGTAGAATGAGACACTGGAGTCTTGGTTTCTCTATTTCCTGATCTGCTTTAAAAAAAAAAAAAAAAAGTGGTTTTAAATAGACTCCAACCCAGACGCTGACTAGGTATTTGTTGAAAATGTGACGGCAACACTTTAATTCTAAATTATAGCTTCATGAATTTCCACCGCCCTATCTGAGGGGTCCATAAACAGCCAAAGTGTTCAAGAGCTAAGGCACCTATTTTCTTCTCATACGTTGGCTTTTCAAATGGTTTAAAGAAATAGTCCAACTTTGCACATGTATTTCACAGCTAACATCGTAGGGAGAAGCTAAGGCACCTATTTCAAAAGTGAGGCAAAACAGGTTGAGAATTAATTAGGGATGACCATTTATTTCCTCAGAAATATTCCAGCGATATGTTGGCTCTCCGGTCTCGTTCTGTTTTTCTAGACTAAACCCTCCCTCGCATTGCTGTTCTATAGATCACACCTTCTATGGATTTTATGTGAAGTCAAAAAAAAAAGAAAAGAAAACCCAAAACCACGAAAACACATGATACTGCTCCAAAGAAGGAACTGAATCATCGTTATCGCTATGCTTCAGATCCGTCGCACCATCTTCTAGAAGTATCTTCGAATGTTTGATCAAGGGACAGAATGATAAAAGGACACCTCTCTGAAGAAGCAGGAGCAGAAACGCCAGCAACCCCACAGTACCTGACACACAATGGAGCTGTGTGAGTCCCGAGTTTGGGAGTTTTCTATGTGTGCACAACACACCCCCCATCCCGCCCCAAGAATGTCAAGAATTTGAACTCTCTCTTCTTAAGGTGAAAGAGCACAGACTCAGATCTGTTCAGGAAGAAGAGAGGTGGTGGATCCTGAGACACTGAAAGCACACAAGCAAACCTCCCGAATTTGGCATGGCAGGAGAGGACGGGACCCTTCGGTACCTCGAAAGTGGCTGGAAACAACGTCCCGGGTGCGGGTCATTAATCAGGAGCCAGTAAGATCTCCAGGGTGCAGCTCAGTAAGTCTCTAACTCCTTTATTTCAACATTTAGCCTTAGGTTTAAAATATTTGCTAAGAAAGCAGAGAGGCGATTAACAGAAATTTCAAAATGTGTGCCACGGTTACACATTCTGCCAACAGAGTAAAAGGAAACTATACAGCGTAAGTTACAAAAAAACGGTTATTTTCGTGTTCCGCAAACATGCCAATAACCCCTCCACTGTGGCGTTAATTCAATTCAGCAGGAGGAAAGGGAAACAGAGATGAACACAAGCGCCAGCCCCGCGCCTTCACGTCTCGCTGAGAAGCAGGAGGCGTCCGTCTGCTGGAGTCCGCTGGTGCATCTCCACCAGTTAATCTTCCCACTGCTCCTGCCAGGCGACCCGCGGGGGCCTCCCCGGGCCAGCAGGAGGGGCCACAGTGCGCTGGGGGACACAGAAGGTACCCCAGCCCAGCCCCCCCTCCACCCCGCAGCCGGGAGAAAGCCTCTGGGCTGCAGAGAGGGCTCCAGAGGTGCGCAGCCTCCCAAAGGAAGACCTGTGGACTCTGATCTCCTAGCGAATAACTTAACATGTTTGGGTTTTGTGTCTAAATTAGCGAGAGCTACCAGGTCCTACGAGGGCTCGGCCACCGCTTTGATGCGAGGTTATTTGGTTGTTTTCAAAATATTTTCACTTTACTGTGTATTCTTACAGTATTATTCCAACAGCCCGGATGAAAGGCAGCGGTCACTAACACAGAACACGACAGGGCGCTGACAGTCAGGCGGCCGCTTCGGGGCCCCATCTGTCCAGCCCAAGTCGCAGGCATGCACATCGGTAGCTCAGAGCACAGGCTGCGGGGTGCAGGGGGGAGGGGGCAGAAGCTGCTGTACCCTTAGAAGCTATTTAATAAATACCATCAAGAAACAAAATGGAAAATAGACCCTCTGGAGCACAACCACCTGAGGTCAACCGAATGTCGTCTAGTTTATTCAACCGAAAAAAAAAAAAAACCAAGAACTTGAGAAAGAAGGAAAATATTAAAACAAAGAGTAGTTCTTAACACTAGCAGTAAATAAATTTGTACAACAATGCAGTCTGTATAATATGATGAAATAAATCTACATCTTTTCTTATTTTGGTGCTTTGAATTATACATACAAACAACAATTACAAGGAACTCGGTCGCAAAGCGTGCGGGCCTGGAAAAGGCTTCCGGAGCCCCCGTCACGGCATCGTGTGAGCGGTGACCCTGCTCGCCGGGGACTCGGAGACCCTCCTAGCCAGAGTGGCCCACCGCTCTGAACAAATGATTTGCCTACGACTTTTTTCTTTTTTTTGTTTTGTTTTGTTTTGTTTTTTTCCTTTTTTTTTTCTTTCTGTTTTTTGTTTTTCTTTTAATGCATCAAACAACAACGGCCAGTGAAAGGAGACGACCCCGGCCACGGGTCCATTTGAATAGCAGACCTAGTTTCTTCTCCATTTCCGCACTCGATTTCCCCACATTCCTTAGAACTCTCGGCGTCGTCCATGCCTTTCTTACAGCTACCCGGATGCGGTCAAGTCTTCTTCGAATGTACAGCGTGTCTTAGGATATAAGTTATATGCAATGTTCAGCACGGTTGCTTGCTTGCTCATTTGTTTTCACAGCACTAGAGAGACCCTGTTAAATAGTGAAGAGGAGTCTGAATGGCTTATTCACACATGGGATCCAGATTCAGTGACCGAGAACACAGACTCCACAGCGAGCGCCTCTGTGAAAGTGGCAAACGTCCTTTTGCTTTCTGCCTTCCAAAAACATAAATCCGTCGGCTTTCGGCTTCATGATTCTGCTCCTGCAAAAATGCACGTAGAAGGGGCTGGAGGGACTCTCGCCCGGAGGCCTCGAAGCGTCGAGCAGGGATCTAACCCATGGCGGTGACCATACTGGACGGGTGGTGAGGTCCGAAGGAGAGGCTGGATGGTGGGTGCATGGGCGTCGGGGTGGTCAGCATGTGGCTCGAGTGGCTGAAGGGGGAGATGTGGCTGAGGGAGGACATGTGTCTGGAGAGGGCGGCCGGGTTGAACGAGCTGCTCTTGGGGAAGTCCTCCAGGGTGTCGTGAACCTTTTTGCACTTTTTGGATTTGCTAGACATTTTCCGGTTTCTGGTTTGGATGCCTTCCTTCTTCATAGTCAGGGGTCTGTTAATCTAAACAAAGATCAATTTTTTTTTTTTTTTACACTTTCTGGCTGGCTCTGAAAGGGGACCCGGGCTTTCGCACCGGCACGCGGCCGCTCTGACCGCCCCGCACCGGGGATCTGCTTTGGGGGGGACCCCTTCCTCCCACCCCTTCCTGTCCCCTTCCCAGGGACCCCGAGTCCCCCAGCTCCCGTCTGTGGAGGAGCGCTGCCCGTCAGCCTCTGTCGGTTTCAGCAACCAAGAGATCAGGGTAAGGGGTCCCAGGCAGAGGGGGTTCTCTATTTATGTTTGTCCGCACCAGTCACTTGGAGGAAAATCTGTCTCTGGAAGCTGTGTTCCCGGGACCATATTCTAGGGACCCACCCATCTGACTGCATGTCGCTGGTAGCAGAAATATAACTTGTCTTATTTCCTTGACTCTCCTTAGAACGTTTCATGAGCACAGGGGAAACCGACGCATCTTCAAGAGGGAAACAACACTTGATCTCCTTATCCAACATGTGTGCCACCACCATAAAACCACAGCCAGCGCGCCTGACCCGGAGGGGGTGGGCCGTCTCTCCTGAGACGAGGCTGCACCCCTGTTCAAAGTACCTCTCGGTCTCCTCCCTCTGCCCGGTGTACCGCAGGAAGCGGCGTGGTCAGATCGTCCCCCGCACCCTGAAGGCTCGGGGTGGTGTGTTACCGCAGCGCGCCCCCCAAAAGGTAGCCTGTCACCCCTGTCCCGGCAACTTCCATCACTGAAAGCTGCCCTTCCTGCTCCATTCTGGCTGTACGCTTCTACCTAGACCGACGGCCACCCAGCCCCTGGCCAAGGACCTGACGACCACTTTGGGGCGCCATGGGGACACCCCCGGCACCCTGAAAATTGTGGAGCAAGAGTGGGGTCCGGGGAGGAGAACGCAAGGCCTGGCCCCGAAAGGTCTGCGGCCGGTCTCAGCACCGAAGGCAGCACACACCATCTCTCTCTTTTCGAGAAGCCTCTGTTTTGTTTTTAAAACACATTTGCTCGGTGGGCGGGGAGGAGGGGGGTAGAATCAAGAGAGGGGACTTTACAGAGCCTCAGAGATCACCCCCCACAAGGAGTCAGAAGGGGATTAAACTCAATGGCAGAGGTGTGCCCCACACAGCAGACCACACGCCCGGCCATGCATCGGGGGAAGGCGGCAGGCCAACCCGAGGAGAGACCGCCGGGGTCTCCGTGGTTCCTGAGTCCTTCGGGAAAAGCATCATCTCCCGCCCCGGCCCTCGAGGACGGAGAGAGACAAGACAAGACGCTCCCTCTGGTCCCTTGGCTCCAGGACCTACCTGACGGCTCCCAAAGCTAGAAAAGGAACCATCAAGGAAGAGAGGCTCCAACAGTCCAGAGAGAAAGGCTCTCAGCAAAGCTTCCAGAAGCAGCAGACACGGCTTCCCGAGGTCACCCTGATGAGGGGCCCAGCGCTGCCACCCGATCCCCCCTCTCGCCAGGAAGGCAGACGAGGTAAAAGGTCATTGCCAAACGAACATCTCAGGGTTCCTTCTTCAAAGTGACAATCAAGATAGAGACACAGCCTACAGAGGTGATAGGAATCTACTGCCATATCGTATCTTCCCCCAAGATAATGTCTAGACACACAGCTCCTCACTCTGATATCTAGACACACACAGCCAGATATCTAAATATAATATCTAGTTACACAGCAGCCCAGACCCAGATAACTAGTCGCAACACCACCTGGAGACACTGATCCCGAGATAGGTAGTTATCGAAACACCTAGATAAGAAGACGCGGACTGACCCCTCCCACACGCGCACAGGTGTCCAGGTGGGCATAACAAAGCACGATGCCATGCGGACGCTAATAGAGGAGACTTTCCGGCCGTTAAATACACACCAATTGCCTCCTTCTGTGAGGCCTTGCTAAACCGGAGGAGGCAGAAAAAACCACACTCGCCGGGGAGCCAGCTTCTCTCCCAGGAGCGAGCAGTACGAGGGTTCCCTGACGGTCCCTTGATTTGAGGAGCAATCCATCTCCTTCAGAACTTTCTTTACACTGGACACAACTGAGACCGCATCTCGTCGTGGCTAAGTCGTCGGAGAAACTTAGAGCTGGGTAATCTGTCGTCCCTGCACTGCTATGGGAATAGGAAAGACATGTCTGTATGCAGGCCACGAACCGAACTCGGGCACGTTCTGAATCGGGAAAGTGTTGACTTTCCCCCAGTCCCTAGGAGTCCTGATGCCACTGACGTCCCCGGAAGGCCTGTGCTCGGAAATCAGTCCGAGCCCAGCTCTTCCGTTCCACCAGCCATGTCCGTTTGCACAAGACACTTGGTTCTCTGAGTCATAACTCCTTCGAGTCAAACGGAAATAGAATAATTTCTGCTCTGTCTACATCATGGGACTAGCTGAGGTCCCAATGTAATCAAGAAACTTGAAAGTTCTTTGAAAACCATGAGCTACAGCCAAGACAATTGGAGAGGCTGGGCAGATGACTGGCTGGCCCATAAACTCTGATGCCCCGAATCTTCCAGATTTTAATCACAGATCTGTTTATCTCCACTGCAGTGAGCGAGTGAGTCCCCAAAGTGCAAACGGGACTAGGGTTTCATTGCTAATAAACAGGTGTGCATGCCAGTCCAGGGTCCAGGGGACAAGGGTGCCACCCTGACCCCACGAACCTGAGCAGATCTACCCCCCAACTCCCAGGTCAGACGAGGGGCCCACCCAGAAGGGCAGGGCGCCCGCCATTTCCCCCACGCAGCCCCGGCCTCTGCCAAGGTCACACCAGCAGAGACCCTCTAGGGGAAGGAGAGCAGAAGAGGACAGACAGTGTGAGAGTCCGGGGGAGGGAAACAGCAATTCTTTCTTTGGGATTCACTGCACTTCAAGCGTCACTAGGTCCTGGCCTGTCAGCCAGAGTTATTTTAGAGGGAAAAAAAATCTGAATTTTTTTTTAAGATGAACATATTGCAAAAGGGGGGGACCCCCAAGGGAAAGAGCAGAAACGGCCCACCGAGCCCAGGTGACCGGCCATCAGCACTCCGCCACCAAGACACGCGAGAGGAAAGGAGAGTTTCTCTCCCCCGTCTCTGGATAAAGCTCACCCTGACGACATCTCCCAGACGCTTCATTTCACGTCGTTTACGCGGAGAAGCCGCTGAAAATGCACAACATCGGCCACACGAGGCTCCCGCCCCTCCAGTCACAGAACTGTCCCCATCTCAGGACTCCTGGGTCGTGTGCCACACTTCTCCCAGACTCCATCTCCCTTTCCCGCTCACTCTCTTGCGTGCCCTCTCTCTCTCTCTTTCTCTCTCTCGTGCAAAAAGTTGAAACTGAGAGGAAACATCATGCGATCACTGTTCTTCCAAAGGGAGACGGGGACGCCCGGAGCGGGCCACCTCGGCCGTCGGGTCGCCGCTTGGCACAGCGCGGGGGCCGTGCAGACCCACGGCACCTGGTCGTGCTCTGCCCGAGCTCTCCGGCGGCCGCGCTGTGCGCAGCCGCTTCCCTACTGCACCGGTCACCGTAGGCCGAGGCCGGGGGTGGGGCCCAGAGGAGGGCACCGGGGGGGGGGGGGGGGGGGGGGGGGGGGGGGGGGGGGGGGGGGGGGGGGGGGGGGGGGGGACGCCCGGGGCGGTGGCGGCTCCGGCCCGTGACACTTACATTGTGCAGCTTGTAGTACAGTCCACAGGCATTGCAGACAGGGTCTCCGTTGGCGTTTCTTCTCCAGAGAGTGGTAGTGGTGGTTTGACAGTTGGCGCAGGACGTCCCTGCCCTTCTGGCTGCCGACTGGGAGTGGGGGCCGAGCGAGAGAGAGTGAGAGAGAGCGAGAGAGGGAGCGAGGGAGGGAGAGAGGGAGCGGGTCAGATTAAAACAGATGTTAAATGTCTTTTCAGAACTACGGAGACCGAGTAAAAAACAAAACAAAACTGTCATTGAAATCAAAACTAGCAAGTGGCCCACATGAAAGTCACGAAGATCCCTAAAAGCTGCCTCAAGGAGAAAATGACAGGCGATCGGCTGGCCTGAGACCGGGTCTGTGGTCCAGTGGTCAGCACGTGGCCCGCTGCTCCCCAGGGTGGGGGCCGGAGGGTCCCGGAGCTCACGCCACCTCCCTGGGCGCCAGATGTTTAATTTGTATGGGTGCCAACGCAGAATCCACCTGATTCGTTTCGATACCAGGCTCTAGGGACGGGGGCGGGGGGTCTTTGTCAAGGGCAACCACCAAGAAGAGCAATTCTCCACGAGGCCACTGGCCATCACAACCTCCTAAGAGCAGAGGAGAAGGAAACCCAAACGTCGAGAGCCACAGACACGTCCCAAGTGAAGAAATGCTGGATTAGAAAGAGAACAGAGGGCCAGCACCGTGGGAGAATGTCCACGCATGTGTGCACGTGTGCGTGTGGGTGTGCATGCGTGTGCATGTGCACATGTGCATGTGCTCACGGGACCTTGCCCGCTTAGGAGGCACCACGCAGGGCACCCAAGCCCCACACTCACAGGAGCCCATCCTTCCTGGCCGGGTCCCTCCTGGGGACCGCCACCCTCATTCGCCTTCGGTGGCTTCCGGTTCATGAGACAAACTGAAAAGCACGAAGGATTCTGCTCGTGGACAGGAACCCCCACCGGTACTGCTGTCCTTTCCCTTCACCTCCGTGCAGCTAGGTCTCTCCTCCTGGCGGCCCCAGGGTGGGGCGCTGCGGGGCAGGTATCAGGCTCGGCTTGGATTTTAATCATTCGATGGTGTCACTGCCTTGTTTCCTTGAAGAGGGTGATTGCTCTTTCACTTTTTGAAGCGCTTAAATTAACAAGGGTCTTATTCTCAATGTCCATGCTTTTAAAAAAAAGAATTTTTTTTTAGCTCAGAAACTTTCCAAAGAAAATGAAGTGTAACCTATTACCTCTGTCTGTCAACCCCTCAGCCACCCATCCCCCCCAGTATAAAAAGAAAATGTTAACTGCAGAAGTATTCCCTGCTCTGGACTCAAATATATTCTCAAAATGCAAGAGAAAGAACAAGAATTCGGCTATCAGTGATCAAGAAAATCCTGGCATGTTTCCAAAAGCCTGGACTACAACCACAGGGATCGTGGTGTGCTTTTCTGTCAATATTTCGTCGAGCAAAACGTTACGCCAAACGTTTGCAGCTGCCAGATCCGGGAGCCCGGGTGGGAATTCTCGATTAACCACTGAACTGTCCCCCAGACACGCTCCCGTCCGCTTGGAGCCTGGGGCCTGCTTCCGATTCTGTGTCTCCCTCTCTCTCTCTCTCTCTCTCTCTCTCAAAAATAAATAAACCTTATGAATTTTTTTTTTAAAGAACTTAAAAAAAACCGCGCTTATCTGTCATAACTGAGAAAGCTCCACTTTCTGGCTGCCCATTTTGGAATAATTCACCACAGTGCTGGAGGACCCCTCGGGCCCCAGCTGTCTGTGCCCACCTGCCTCAATGCAACCTGCTGAACTGAGTCACAAACAACCTCCACTCACTCGTCTGCTCTCGAGATGGAAATGATACACAGAATCAGTGCTAATGAGTCTGACAACGATGCTATCATGTGATTATTACTATCTTCCTGTACTTTCTTCTTTAAAAGAGATACTCAGATAGAGAAGATTAATGTCTGCCCGAGCACCAGATTTCCCAGCTCAGCAACTTTAAATGCGAGCTCCAGGCAGAGGCTCCTGGTGGAAGTCCTTCCCCGTAGACGGACAGTCACATAAATACAAGCAGGCTCAGAACGCGACTCTGGGCCACAGACTGGATGAGAACTGATACGGAACCTCTAAAAGCCACAGCGTTTGGCTGACTAGCGGGAGACCAAGTACATCAATAAAGCAAGCACGCAGCCAGCCGGTAGACACACGGAAAACCTGGCGACACCGGACAAAAAAATATCCTACGGACCTTCTCTCCGGCCATTTCTTCTCTTTCCTGCGTGAGTTTATTCAGTGTCAGACACACATCAGACAGAACGGCTAGCTCCAGTACGGGCTAGGTGGTCTGCACCGATGCAAAGGAGCGAGGCAAAAAGAGCACACGGGAGAGGCAGAGCCGGCGCGAAGGAATGGGAAACACAGGAAAGAAGAAAGAGAAAGTTCTAGGTACTCAGAAATCAAAGACATCGAAGGACAGAAAAGAAAAAAAAAATAGATCTATATCCTGAGTAGCTCTCTGGAGCTTATGAATTCTATGGAACTAAAAAGGTAAAACCACCCAGAACAGATGAGTAAGAAAGAAAAGACACTTTGAATGTGACAGCCAATAAACTCCAGAATTACAAGCAAGTATTACTCAGAGGTCTGGAGACTTATGAGAGATGAAGGAAGCCCAAGTTCTATCAAATGCACGTAGACCCTTCCTATGCAGTCTGCCCAGACAGAAGAAACCCCGAGCAAATGTCAAGGGCACGCTTGCTCATTATTCAGCCCATCGTCTGAGACTTTACACCCTCTTTTTCCCTCCTTATTTTTTTTACCTTAAAAAAAAGTCCAGTTATGGTGATGGTACCGCGACTTATTTTAACAAGAAAGTTTTTGTTGTCAGTTTTGTTTCTTTTCCTCTCTTTCTTTTTTTCTCTTTTTTTTTCTTTCCCTCTTTCTTTCTTTTTTTTTTTTTTTTTCCTTACTAAGGCCAGGTTTTGAGTGATTCAGAACATTCTTTTGTGGTGCGATCATATTCATTCTGTGCTAACACCTCCAGCCATTTTTTTTCAAACACGTCTTGTTCCGATACGTTCAAACATCTTGATGTTTAGGTTGGGGAAGCCAAGTTGTTGTTTATGAGTTATCGCCAGTGCTCAGATATCCGGCAGCTTTTTCCTAGGAAGTTAGCTTTGCACATGAGAGAAAGGAAAAAAAAAAAATACCCAAGTGCATGGGGTCTAGTCGGGGGAGGTGGAGAAAAGCTGGAGAAAGGGGGCAAAGATCAGAAGGAATCAAGCTTAGAGACCAACGACCACCAAAAATTAAAGTCACGTGGGCATTTCCATCCCTAGAAAGTTTTTCCTTCTGAAAAGGATGTGAAAGGTGTTGAGTTGCACCAAAATCTGATGGAGACGACAAATAATTCTTTGAAAAGAATGCAGAGGATTTGTTTCCCGCCCCCCCCCAACACACACACACACACACACACACTTAGAATTTGATGGATGCTACTTTATCCATTAATCTGCGTGGGGAAATTCCCCTCCTCCCCTCTCTACTGGGTGAATGTCATCACCACAAAAAGCATTTTGATCTCTTGACTGTGGTTAGGTTATCATTTGCCAAGCCTGCTTTTATTTGTCTGTTACCTACACTTGCTATTCAATCCGAGCCTGAGGTACCAAAGACAAGCTTACAAATGAACTTTTCCTGTTAGTTTTCTTTATAAACGCTGGGCGGTGCCAGGTTTTCTCGAGTAGTCCTAACGGTCAGGAAATCAAGAAAGAAAGGAGCAAGGGATTAGAAGCCCTCACCCTACCGATGGTAGTTCAAAGGGGGAAAGAAGACCAGATGTGACAGGAGGCCGAGAGGCAAGACAGGAACCACACAGTTTTTCCCAAAGGAATTAGCTGTGGAAGGTCCTCAGTTCTTAAGACCCCGGAGGACGGGCAGCTCCGCTAGATTCGCTGGCCGAGGCCTGTGAAAGTCAGTTCATGGGCCCCGTCAGGCTTCAGGCACGGGCACACGAGACGCAGCCATGGCACTAGGGAAGCACGGAGACCGTGTTCACTGCCCAGGAGGCCTGGCACTTGGGGGCAGGTCCTGGATGGTGGCCGGCATGTTCCACCTGCGTGCTACATGTCATGGGCACCATCCGCGAAGCTTCGGTCCCTTGCTCTGCTCCCCTGACAGCTCTCATGCATATCCTTTAGGGATCTGAGCACCAGAAAGCCAGCATCCTTAGAAATTGGGCAAGTGACTTAGGAAACGTCAAGACGAAAAAGAGAGAGAAAGGGGTGCCAGGGTGGCTCAGTCGGTTGAGCGTCCGACTTTGGCTCAGGTCATGATCTCGTGGTTCGTGGGTTCGAGCCCTACATTGGGCTCTGTGCTGACAGCTAGCTCAGAGCTTGGAGACTGTCTTTGAATTCTGTGTCTCTCTTTCTCTCTGACCCTCCCCTGCTTATGCTGTGTGTGTGTGTGTGTGTGTGTGTGTGTGTGTGTGTGTCTCTCTCTCTCTCTCAAAAATAAATAAAACACTAAGAAAGATAGAAAGAAAAAGAGAGAGAATGAGAGAGAGCTTTTCTGTATGTCTAAGTCAAGAAATAAAAAGGGGAGGGAAAAAAACCAAAACCTATCCCAAGCAAGCGGACATGATTTTGAGTGCCCTGCCAATTTCCTGCAGAACTCTCTCTTTCCTGAAGGGAGGAAATTAAAAACACACAATGGTTAGCGTCAGATCAGCGCCTCCTCGGGCGGACTCACCAGCCTTCGCTTGGGTTTGATGAGGGGTCGGTTCTGCCCGTTCATCTTGTGGTAGAGCCCACAGGCGTTGCAGAGGTAGTGGCCGGTGCCGTCGCGTCGCCACAGCGGGGTCGAGGTGGCCCCGCAGTTAACACACTCCCTGCCTTCTGGAAACAAGACGACACATAAGTCACTTACGGAGAGCAGACACACAGAAGACGCTGACGGCGCTCGCTGGGAGCCAGGGGGTGAAAGTCGAATCCAGGACCCTTCTCTCTCTCTCCTCTCCCTCTTTTGGGGAACTTTCCTACCCCCACCTCCCTCCAGGGAGCCCCCAGGTGGACCAGAGCCACCGCATGGCCCTGACCACATTCAGCCCCGGCCCCAAGAAGTGGCACATGAAGCAAAGGCAGCAGGGCCCTGCTCGGGGACCACCCGATTTGACCAGAAAGATCGGCCCCAGCCCAGGAGGAAGGCAAATTTCAACTTGAAATCGTTCCCTGAGAAAATTCTGAGTCCTGGACAATGGCAGAGAGAAACATTCGACGCGTTTCCTTCAAAGGAAAACAAAGGTGCCCCATTACCATCGCCGGGTCTGTCTATATAGATTGATTCGGTCACAGAGATTAGGACGGGGTGGGTGGGGGAAGGAAAGATTAATCGAGGCCTAGATAGATAAACAGATAATAAATAGATGAATGGATTGATCAATTGGCTGATTGATTTTAGGACCCCAGGCTTTCGATTTTACTTCCAATAAAACTGTAAATGTCCCTGGTTGGCAAGTAATAGATGAGGGCCCAATGGGATCCGCTCATTTCTCCCACCATCTTTTTTTTCCTCTCCAGAAAAGGCCAAGGTCTCCTAGAATTTTCCGGCCACTGAGCCAGAGACTGAAGGGGAAGTGTGACCCCAGCTGGACCAGGCCAGGAGGTGTTGGAGGGAAGCCGTGCAGTCTGCAGGCAAGGCTCCTGGACCTGCAGGCAGGGGGAGGGGGCGGGTTCAGCAGAACAGGCCAGTTAAGGGAAGGGGGGGGGGCACCTCCTTAACCTAGGCCTCTCTGCAGTTGCTCTTTTTCCAAAAAAACAAACAAACAAAATAAACAAAAAAACCGGCCAGGCCGGTTCAATCAAGGGACAGGAGAGTGACCCAGACCCATCTCCGGAGGGAAGGAAGAGAGGCTGCAGGAGAAAATCCCTCAAAATACCCTCTGAGGGCCGCGGGGGGAGTCGGATCCCTGATTTCGGGAGAAGACAGGGGAGGCGGTTTCTGGGAGAACCTGCCCAGCTCTGGGGGGGGCCCTCATCCTCCCAAGTATGATGGGTGTGGACCAGCATCTCCACTGGCAGAGCCAGACTGGGAGGAGCCCCCTCACCCCCCCATCCGACCCCTGCTCCCCCCACCCCCACCGAGGACCCAGGACCCAGCAGGAGCTCTCTCCGGAGGAGGACTCTCTCTGGGGTCCCAGGAGGGAGATGTGAGAAGGAGGAAGGAAGGGGAGAAAGAGGAGCCCCCAAAGGCTGTTTTAGGAGATTAATCGGCTAACTCCAAACCACCAGGAAGACAGCGTGGAGGAAGCAAACCGGACAGGCAGCTTGGGGACCTGGATGGCTCCCCGTGCAAGGAGCACAAGGCTGGCTCGGGGCTCAGGGACTTGTCGGCCTTTGGAAATCCCTAAGCCAACTATGAAGGACTTGGTGGGGGGGAGAGGGGGGCGCACATCTCTAAGCCTGTTGTTTTTCGTGTTTTTTTCCCTCCAGGGCCAGGTTCTAGGGAAGGAAAAAGACTTTCAGAAATGGAGGGGTTTTGCCTGACACTGGAGTTCATGATGGTTCGGAATAGTTTGTGCCCATTTGCCTTCTGCAAAAGGAACATAAGGAGTTAAGAGAAATTCTATATATTTTTTTTTCCTCCAAATTCCATAAAAGGTCGGCAGAGCGCCATTGGGATGGCTCCCGACGCGGGCAGCTGTGTTCTGGGTGCACATGTGCGGGGGCTCCACACTTTCCACCAGACTCAGAAAGGCTGGGGCCTGAACTCCAGCCAGACACCTTGCGCTGGGGTCAGAAGGGAGGCTGGGGGCGAGGCAGGGAGGCAGGGAGGAAGGAGGAAAGGGCGAGTGGGCGAGGAGAGGGCTCCTACACCAGCCCAGCCAGGGCGGCAGGCAGCCCCGGGTCCCAGGTAAGCACTGGCTCAGCCCCTGCTGGGGGCAGCAACACCGGCCTGTCCTGGCTGGGGCCCCAGGCCCACGCCCCCTCCTGCCAAGATGGGGGGGCCCCTCCCAGGTGCCCACTTATTCTGTCCCTTTCTCCCAGGGGCTCGGGGAGGAGTCCCTGCTGCCCCTGCGGTGGGACCTGCAGCCTGGGCACCCTGGCCTGGGGATCTCCCGGCCTGACGTGAGCGGTCTGATTTCCTTTCCTTTGTCAGGCGGCCGGGGACGGTGACAGCTTCCTTTTCAGAGGGACCTTCAAAAACTAGCAACGGCTGCCTCCTCAGCAAGGCTCTGCACACTAGAGCAATTTTCTGTCTTGATTCGCTCCGCAAGTTTGCTATTGCCGCGTCTGGCTTTTTCTTATTTTTCCTTTTCTCATTGTTGCCTCCAGTGTGTGACTTCAGCAAACAACCAATTTTCCCAACGGAGGGCCCGGCTGTCTCCTCTCCTCGCTCCCTGGCTGGCGGGGGCTGCTCAGACAGACACCTCTCTCTTAGGTGACAAGAACCACAGAGGCCTCTCGACATTCGACCGCCATGTTCAAACACCCCTTAGCCTCCAACAGAAATCCTGAGAAACTGGGATGGACGGAAAGGGGGGGGGCAGAGACTTTGAGATGCCCACAATCAGACAGACCAGGGTGGGGCCAGCTCTCAGGCTTGGTCTTTTGTTTGTGGAGGGAGACCCAGCCCTGACAGCCCCGGCTGTTAAAAAAGCACTAGGCGCCTAACCACCACCTCAACCGTTTCTCCAAACTGTGACAACCCTCTCTTCTCCACCTTCGGCAAGTGCATTTGCAAAGACGACTTCAAAAAAAAAAGAAAGAAAGCAACCACTAAAACCCAGAAACCCAGAGAACTCCGTCCTCAAGAGAAGTATGCCACTGACGCCCCCTTCACCTCCTTCCTGCTCCCACACTCCCGAAAGTACTAGCTCCCTGGCTGCCCAGGTGCCTGCTCTGGGCTGTCGGACTGTGAGAAAGGAATAAGAAGGAGGAAGTAAAAAGCCAGATTGCCAGGTCTTCTGTCCTCTCCTTCCCCCCCCCAGAACATAAAAAGTAAATAACAATAACAATAAGAGCAGAGGAGCTCCAGGTTCTGGTTTAGGGTCACTGCTACTCCCCCCCCACACACACACACCCGCCCCCAAATGTTCAGAGGAAAGAGGGAGAGAAAAAGGAAATGACTATCCGGAAGGCTGGAGGTGTAGATGCAGAGGGGCGAGAAACCAGAGGCTCCTGGAAAAGCCGCTCTGCCCCCTCCCCTCCCACAAACCACCACACCGGCCTCAGAGACCACGACCTTCCCCCCAAAAACTTCGCGCTACCAGAAAAGAGAACTTTCAAAAAAAAAAAATTCCCATCGCTAACCTCAAAGTGCACCGTTTTGCTCTCTCTGCAAATCAGTCCTCAAGCCTTGATCTAATCCCGGCTTTTCTGAGTCAAGGTGAACCCCATTTCTCTGGGCCCCCCGCTCCGCTCCGCTCCACCCCCAGCCCGGCCCCCCTGGCGAGGCCGCGTGGCCACTGGCCTCCGCAGCCGGGTCCCCTCGCCTCTTGCTTTCTCTTTGCCTCCACCAACTAGCCTCCCTCCCTCTCCCTCTGCCGACTTTCATGTACTGAACACGCAGGTCTGAGTTCCTCAGTCAGCCTAACCGCATCCGGACTCTATTAAAGTTCCTGGCGCGGGACAAACAATGCGACTGTCGCGTGCAGCAGTCTGAAAATAATTGGATTAGCTAAAACATATCAACTAAATAGAGACAGTCCTGCCCAGGCAGTCGGAGTGAATGTCACCCTGGAAAAAAAAAACAAAAAGCCCTGAAAAGTGATCTCATGGTCACTGGGCTCCCAGAGTCCTCCCTCGGAAGGGTTTTAAACCGGGCTTTTGCAAAGCCTGTTGCAAGGCGGCTCATCCTATCCCTAAAAGAGCGAGCGAGCGAGCCATCTCCATCACCTCTGTGTACGCATGCAGGAGCTCTGTGGGTGGAGGGCAGAAGCGAGGCGTTGGAAGGAGCCGGGACGAAGACACCCTGCCCCCGCCCCCGCCGAAATGGAGCCACCCGAGGAGACCGAACAATCTTTGAAAAATCATCTTTTGAAAATACAGTTGAATCTCAAGCGAGAGAGTCCCGAGGTCCCTCTACCTCTTGGGTTAGAAGCAACATTGGCGATGCGTTATTTTAATTTGAGAGCCAGAATGTTTTGTGTGGGTTGGGCGTTTTGTTTTGTTTTTTAAAGCAAAGGTCTACACCAGGAGAATAAAAATGCAGCGCCCGTTTAGACAGACCGTCCCTGTCTGAGGGAGGATGTGCAGAGGAAGGGAGAGACCCGCACCTAGGGAATTTGTTGAGTCCTCCATGCCTCCTCGGCCTTCCAATCCGTGGAAGACGGTCCTAAGGCACCTTCCTGCCACCACCACCCCCACCACGCACCCCCTGCCCCAGCCTGTGTCACCACTTGCAGCCAATGGTCCATTCGCCTTCTGATTTGCCTTCTGGTTTCCCAGGGCAGAGCCCAGCGCTCCCAGAAGTTAGCATGACAGCCCCCTTTTCCACGCCAAAAATATACGTGCTGTTTTTGCGGGGGGGTCCTGACCACCCCCACCTAAATACACCCGTGCTTTAATTACACGCGCCCATCTGACACGTCCTGTCTGCAGGACCCCCTCTGAGCTCAGCCCGGAGGAACAGGCGGAGGCCAAGGGGAGGGGGGGGTCACACGACGGACCTGTGCTTGCTAAGGTTTCGTTTTAGCATTAGACACCAAAGATTTATTCCCTCAGCTTCCCATTTGGTCTTGGAAACGGACTAAAGGTTACTGGCGGAACCCAGAGGTCCCCAGGCAGCCAGGACGGGGTATTTGTTTTTGTTTGTCCTTTTCCTTCCCCAGCTCAAGGGGGTGCGGGGGGGGGGGGAGCGGGCCTGGGTAAATTAGATCCCACTTCCCCTCTGCTCTGAGGACTGGAATGAGATAGGACACACCTCATTCTTTCCCCGCTGCAAGAATGGGAAGAAATCAAATCTCAGAAGGGCCTGGAACACCAGCCAGCTCCCCTGAGGGGCCAGACTGCTGCTGCCCTCCTCCCTGCCCTGGATTTAGGGGAAGGGAGAGGAGGGCGGAGGAGAAAGGGTGGAGGGGGTGGGGGCAGGAAGCTTCCTACCTGTGCTGGATCTCGCCTTGGGCCTCGACTTACATCCGAAGCCGGTGGGGGAGCCCCCCAGCAGGCTGCTGGGCGGGAAGAGTCCGGAGCTGTACTCGGGCACGTAGGGCGGGTAGGTGCCGATGGGGTGGTGCGCCGCCGAGGCCGGCCCCCCCAGGGTGCTCACGCCGCCCCTCGAGTGCGTGGCCTCGAGCTTCATGCCGTCGGGCAGCGGCACCTGGTACTTGACGCACTCCTTCTCGTCCTGCCGGGCCGAGCCGGCCGAGCCCGGAGCGGACAGGGACGGGTCCGGGGACACGTCCTTCGGCGGGGTGGGCGGGAAGGTGAAGAGGTGCGGGCTGGAGTGGCCCGCCGACAGCGAGGACGAGGAGGCCGGCGGGTAGACGGAGAGGGGCCCCGGGGAGCCGTGGTGGATGGACGTCTTGGAGAAGGGGCTGAGGTTCCAGGGCGAGGCGGTGTGGTGGCTGCCCAGGGCTTTGCCGCCGTCCAGCCAGGGCAGGGATCCGTGCAGCAGGGGCGGACGGCACACCTGGCCCCCTGCGCGGGGAAGGGGAGCCGCGGGGGGTGGAGAGAGAGAGAGAAATGCCCATGAGAGTAGCTTTGGGGGGCCCTCTGCCCCCCACCCCAGCCTCCCCGCCGGGGACAGTCCCACACACACACTGGACCGGGCACAGGCCGGCCCACCCTCGGTGCCCATGTCTCCCACACCAGTGTCCCAGCAGATCCAGCAGGAGGAAGGGCCTGGGTCCGCCACCAGACCGGCGCTGGGAGGGAGCGGGCCGGCCCCTGGCCTTATGTGGGCCCTCCAGACGCACTTTCTAAATGGCCTCCCCTGCGGTCCCTCTCTGGAACCCGATTTGATTTATTGGTTTCCATCGATGGCCCAGCGCCCCCATCCCAGACCTAATCCCGGGCAGCCTGATAAGAGTCGGCTGTGAATAATGAGGCCCGAAGGGGGGAGCCTGGCCGAACACTGCTCCCGCACCAGCAAAATACTCGGACCCTAGAGAGAGGCCGGCTCTCCGGCCCGGTGCAGGGAAGGAGAGGGCCTGGGAGGGAGGAGGGGAGCGTTTGGGGGCTCCCTTCAAGCGACCCCTCTGCAGTGCCTTCACAACTGGCAAAGGCCTGAAACCCGATTTGCAAGGGAATATGAATTGTTCGGACCACTGGAGGAAGTTTTCGAGGCTGGGCCCTGCCTCTCTCCCTCCCAAATCCTACAGAAAGCAAAACAAAGTAAACCTGTGTGCGCCCTCAAAGTTGTCATTCCACCAGTGCAGGAGTGAGTTTTCACCTGAGCCCCTGAGCCACCAAATTCCGGTTTCTGCGTCTACAGCTCACTTAGCCCCAGAGCAAGCAGTTTCCAGAGGACCCTGCCTCAGACAAGCCCATCCACTCTGAGAGGGGGTAAATGCAAACTGTAAGTGCAAATCCACACTCTTATTGATCTTTTAATCCACTACCTGCCTCGGCATTTGACATTCTATTTAACCATTAAGAACAATACTGAAACTAAAATCTTGAGAGAGGAAGGGGAGGGGAGGGGGAAGGAGAGTTCTCTGAACGCCAAGGGTCAAGATTCATGTTATGCAGGAAGTAGCATAGTAAATAATATTAAGTCTGCATCTCCATTTCCACTTAACTGCTGATCTGCTCAGACAGAAGCAGGGCAAAGAGCGCCCCATGGGCAGAAACAATGGTTTAAAACCTGGTGACAGCAGGGCAGAGGCTGGATGCCTGCTGCAGGAGGGACTGTCCTCGGCGCCTCCACCACTGGCTCCAAGTAGGGGGGCCGGGGAAGACTTCGGTGGCCTGCACTAAGAGAGGCTCACATTTTCTCTGCCTGAAATGGTGCCTCTGTTTCTACTTCAGGGAGGCTGGAAGCTTAGAGCTCCCCCCCCCACCCCCACTATTTAGGGCTGGGTTTCTTAACATTTCAGAACTCTTACAAACTTTTCAAGGTGAAAGAGAAAGGAAAAAAAATAATAAAAGACAACTGGAAACAATCAAGAAACCTGGTGGATCCTTACTCTTCCCTGGGAGCCTAATGGGACTGTCCTAGGCCGGAGGGGACAGGAAGGCAAAGGTTTTGGGGGTGCAGGCAGCGAGGCGACGGAAAAGCAAGACGCAGGAAAATTCTGTGCAGCCGGGAATCTAGGAAACTTCCAACGTCTCAAATTTAAGACAGTCGTCTCTCCACCAAACCCGGCTCCACTGACCCGAGCTGCAGTCCCCAGAGCCAAGAGGCAGGAGACCCGCCCCGAGAAACCGAATGCACTGGCTTTGGGGAAAGGTTAAACCGTAACAATAATAAAATGAAAACAAAAACCAGGAGTGTGACTACATCTCCTACATCTCTCTCGGGCCTTCCTGCAAAGGTGCGGGAGGAAGACAATGAGGCAGGGCAGCAGAGGCCGCCGGAGGAGGAACTCAGGCTGAGTTGGGGACAGCGGGACCCCGGGAGGGAACCGAGTCCCAGCCGGCTTCGGCCCGCTCCGGCTGCGGGACCCTCGGGCCGCGGCCGCAGAGGCCGAGCCCGGGCTCGGCGCGCGT
The DNA here is from genome assembly GCA_004023785.1 of Mungos mungo. Taxonomy (NCBI): domain Eukaryota; kingdom Metazoa; phylum Chordata; class Mammalia; order Carnivora; family Herpestidae; genus Mungos; species Mungos mungo. The sequence continues at coordinate 180,114 of PISW01002163.1, forward strand.
CCCGGACCCCGGAGGCCCCCCTCGGACCCGCGGCCGCCCGGGGACAAGGGGGTGGCCGCTCGGCGCCCGCCAGGTGAGCGCCAGGCCAGAGGCACGCCAGCAGGGGAGGGACGCCTGCTGCGACTGTTTAAAAACACACTCTCGCGGCGACTGAGGCTGCTTCCTCGCCCATTTCCGGGCCCCAATTTTTTTTTTTTTTTAAAAGTGGCAGGAGCGGCACTCGGGGCCTTTCGCTGGGTCTGCCCACCCTCTGGTCCCTTCCCGCCTCCGGGACCCGGAGTGGGGGCGGCGGACTCACCGTGGTGGGTCGGAGGGTACCTCTGCACCGTGGCCCTCACGGAGTTGCCGTAGTAGGAAGGGACGTGGTTGCCTTGACCGTCGATGTTAAAAAGTACATCCACCTCGTCGGTCAGGGGGTACTGCGCCGCGTCCATGTAGGAGTGGCCGAGGCCCGGGTGGTGCGTGTCCGGGTGCTGGCCGTTGAGGACCGCGGGGTGGTGGTGGCTCACCCAGCGCGGCTGGTCCGCCGTCACCTCCATGGCCCCGGCTGCGCTCGCGCCCTCTCGCCGGGCCCGGAACCCGCGCGCGGGGAGGGAGGGCGGGTCGGGCTGGGAGGTCGCGGGAGGGGGGTGGAGTGGGGGGCTCCGAGGCTCGAGGCAGGTGCTGCTGCCGTCGGAGGGGCGGGGGTCGTTTAATGATTTGGTTTCAGTGGGGCAATGGGAAAGCTGGGAAGGAAAGGTGAGCTGAGAAGTTTAAAAAATAAAATCTTTAAGTGGTAATTTAGCCAAGAGAAGAAGAGGAAGAAAAAAGAAATGCCCGAGAAAAGCAAGTAGGGAAGGATAAAAAGGGGACCAAATTGTAAGGCAGGGGGGTGGAGGGCGAGCGAAGGTGGCCGGAATTCTGCGGAGCTGAGGCTCCTCGGGGCCCGGGCTTCCTCGGCGGCTCCCAGGCTGAGGCTCTGCTCGGCTCACCTGCGAAGGGGAGAAGCGGGATGAGCTCCTGAGGACGCGAGCACCTGAGTTTATCAAGGGGCACCACCTCCCCGCCAGCCGCCCGGCCCCGCGCCCGCGCGCCCAGGACACGCGCGCACACACGCGCACTCGCGCACGCCTCCCCCCGAGCGAGGCAGAGCCGCCGGCGGCCGCGCGGCGAGCCAGTCCCGGGCACATCCCCGGCCGCCCGGCTCTCCCGGGGCCCCGCTCCTACTGAGCGGCCGACAGCTCCCTCCCCCCCGGGGGACAGCGATCCCGGGACCTGCCTTCCAGCCCCCAGAAACTCTCCAAAACAGGAGGGCTAAGGTTGAAGTATTTTTTAAAGGTCCTCCCAGATGGAGCAAGAATTTTAAAAATTAAAAAAATCAAACTTAAAAAAAAAGTTGCCGGTACCAACCTGGGTAGCGAGGAGCGGAGAGGAGGAGGAGGAGGAGGAGGAGGAGGTGTGTGACCTGGGAGAGCAGAGACTGCTCGGTCAGATTGCGTGGCTCGCTCTGTCGCGGCGCTCTCCGTCTCTCTCTCTTTTCCTCTCTCTCTCTCTCTCTCTCTCTCCCTCTCTCAGTATTTTTTTTTTTACAGGGAATGCATTCTTTCTGAAAGTATCAAGACGGCGCCAGGCAGCTCAGTGTTCGCAGACAGCTGTGGCGCGACGCAACTTAAGGAGGTTCTAGTGTCATCCGCGCCGAGGGGAGGAGCCTGGCGCAGGCGAGGAGGGGACAGGATCACTAGCACAAGGAAACTGCAACCCAAACCCGCTCCAGGACCTCACCCCTCCCCTGCACCCCTCCGCCCCTGCCCCCGCCCCTCCACTGACCGGAAGGGGGGCGCCGCGGCGGGCGGCCCGGGGCAGAGGGGCGGCGGGGCGGGTGGGCAAGGCCCGCCGGGTTGGGGCGGAGGGAGGGGGGACGCGGGCAGGAGGGAATGTGCGCTCTGGCCCTTTAAATGTGGCTCCCGCTCCAGCCAATTCATTCCGGGCCCGGTGGATTATTCCGTGCCGGCGAAACCAGCCTGCCCCATTCATAAAGTCAATTTCTACAAGCAGCCTTTCTTGTTTTCAGACTCTCTTTTTTTTTTTTTTAAATAACCAAACTTGTTTTTCAATTCAATCCGGGGTATTGGGGACGTTATGGATTTGGGGTTACGTGACTATAAAAATGATGAGAAAGAAACAACAAAAAAAAAAGGTTTTCATGCCAAAGTACTTTGAGATTTGCCTCTCGAGAGAATTGCCTGAGAGCTTGAGGAATCGGGCAAAAGGAGCGAGGCTTTATTGGAAGGTGTGTGTTACTCTGGTGGTCGTTGTTCACGGTTTCCCCAGCCTTTTGTGTTAGCAAGCCTCTCAAATGCACGCTTCGGCTGCAGTGCCTGCCTTTCCAGACCTGATATTTGCAATCTATGTGTGCTTCCGACCTGAGTGACCACGGTGATGGAAGAAAAGGAAAGGGACAGAGAGAAGCACGCTAACCAGGTCCCTAAGTACAGTGAGAGTGGCCGAAAAGCAAGAACTCGGGTTCTTTTCCACTTACCCAACTTTTCCCTTCGCCCCGCCCAGGGCCCTACTTACTCCGGCTCCCGGCGTTTTTCCCCAGCCGAGGAGCCAGCCCTTTCCAGCGACCCCCATCCCGGCCGGCGGGCAGGACTCCGGCAACCGTCCCCGGACTCGCTTGGCCCGGACCGGGCAGCCTAGGGCAGAGGGGGTGCGGCTCCGGACGCCCCGGAGAGGGGGCGGGGCGGGAGGGGCGGGGCCCGGAGGGGGCCAATCAGCGGGCGAGGCTGCGGCCGGGCCGCGATTGGCCAGCCCCGCGGGCTCCAACCTCCCCGGCCTCTCTTGGTCCTTTGAGCCACTGCATCCCCTAGCGGCGCCCTTGCTCCTGCAGCCTGCGTGCCCGAAAACGCGGCCAGGGCGACCAGGGGTCAGGCGGGAAAAGACTCTAGTTCACCCTCTGCTCACCCCAGGGCCCTGTGTGCGAGGAGAGCGTGGGTTCTCCCGCAGGCGACCCCACGGACGGCACTAAGAGCTTGATTTGGGGTTTTCTGTGAACTGAAGCCATTATTCCCTCTTGTCTCCTCTACCCCATAAAATTCCCTGCAAACACAAAAAGTCGAAATAGGAGTGCGCCCCTAAAAGTAAGTTCCGGAGGATGCCTTTCATGCGATGAAGGAAAATCATCCATATTCAGCCTAAACGTGGTGTGTGTGTGTGTGTTGGAGTGGGGGCGAGGGATGTCTTGTTTCAATACACAATCCTTGTGGAAAGATTAGTAAACATGTATTAGAAGGTAGTGGAAACGTGGGTCCACCCGATCTTGGGTTTGGAACTTCTCTGGAATCTCCATCTTCGTAAATCAGGTTTGTTAGAAATCAGGGTTGAGCTTCTAATACGGGACTGGAAGAAAATTAAACACCCACACGCACGCACGCGCGCACACACACACACACACACACACACACACACACCCCGCCTCCCCCTAATGTTTTTCCTGAGCCCATTTAGTTCCCGTTTATGAGCGCGGCCCAGTAAGGAAGCATCGATTTTTTTCTTCCACTCTGACCGCTTCCCTCCAGGGCCGGCCAAGCTCCCAGCCTCTACTCCTGCACACGGCGCTCTCCAAACCTTTTAATTATTTAGTTTCTGGCTAACATTCACCGGAAACCGCTTCATAAACAAGGACAGACCGACGCGCACACATTTTTGCTAAAAGTCCCCGAGATGAAGATTAAGGATGCAAGCAGAGAGAAAAACTGAAAAGCACTTCGCGCGTCGGCCCCGAGACCAGGAGACGCTAGACCCGGACCCCAGTTCAAAGTCAGGCGGGAATCCCAAACGTGGCTTTTCGGTACGAGACCTGGAAGCCAGGGAAAAGGGGAAAAAGGCGGGGGAGAGGGGGCATCCTCGGGCAAACACAGCTGCTGACAAAGTGAACTTGTGAGCTTGCAACAATTTTCAAAGACAAAAAATATTTGCGAAAATGAGGCCTTCCGGTGTATCGGCGCCTCTCAGATAACGCACAAAAGTTGGGGGGCGGGCGTTATTCGTTTTAATTAAAACACCAAGTCGGGCTGCACTGAGACGCAGAGTCCTCCCGGTCCCCCCCCCCCCCCGCTCCCCACACCTTGGAAAAATAAAAGATCTTGTAGGCCCTTCTAGGTCTGGGTGGTTTGAGGCTTGCAGAGAGGCGTGGGGGGCTGCGGCTGGACGCCCGGTGTAATGGAGCCAGCCTGTAGGGGGTATTTAACATTTAATTCCCAGCCGGTCCGCCCCTGTTCCCGGACTGACAGTGGGTAATTGGGAAAGAGGACGTTGCTCTTTTGATGGCCCGCGCCGGCCAGTCTCGCCGACGCCACACTGGGTTTGACGTCACGGGCCCAGCCCCAGAGCCGGGAGCACAGGGAAGGGGGGTGGGTAAGGAAAGGAGGGGAGGGGGATACCCGGCGGGGAGGGCCGAGGTCGGCCCCTGGACCCCGTGGGGAGGCGAGGGGGAGGGAGCGAAGCCAGAGGGAGGCTGTAGCGCGTGGCCTGGGGCGGAGAGCCGGGCTGCGGGGGTCTGAGCCGGGCCAGGCGCCGGCCTGACCCGCCTCGCCGACAAATGCAGGCCGGCCTTCCTCCTCCCAGCGCGGGCGGGGGAGAGGAGGGGGCTCGAGGCCCGGGGAAGGGGCGGGGGGGGGGGGGGGGGGAGGTGGTCCCGATTCCCCGTCCGCCGGAGCCCTCAAAGCTGATCCTGGCCTCCTGCGGAGACGCCTCAGCGCCCTGCTGCAGACCTGACGGCCCCCTCTCCGGGGCTCCCCGGCCCTGGCCCGGCCTAGTGGGTACCCCCTCCTCCCCGGGAGCCGCCGGCGGAGCGCCGGTGGAGGAAGCGAGGAGACCCAGGAGGATGCAGCCGCCGCCGGGCCCCTGGCTCCTGCGGGGCGCGAGGCCTCCCTCGCCAGGGTAAGGGGCTGTCGAAAGGCCTGGATGGCCGGGACCCTGGGGGCGAGCTTCCCGGCGCCGAGCCAGCGACGGCGTAGCCCCCGGCCCCGTCCCAGGGGCCGGGTCCCGGGGCCATACGTGGGGCGGCGGGAGCCAGTTCGGCCTGTCTGCAACGCCAGCGCTCGAGGCGGCTGCTTTAGGCGTCAAGTTGAGCGGGGTGTGTGTGCCCTCTTGGGGAAAGGGTAAGAAATTGAGCCTCACTTTCTCTGCTCGGCGGGGTGAGCTGGGGCCCACACACACCCGCACACAGATGCCGCAGGACAGGTCCCTCCCACCCCCCTCCCGGGAGCGCAGAGGCTCTGTCCTGAAGGAAGTGGGTCACCCAGGCCGGCAAAGGAACCCGAGCCCGCGGCGCAGAGGGGGAGGAGCGCGCCCCCGGACCCAGCCCTGGGGTCTCGGGGCCCAGAGAACAGAGACCCGCGCGGCCTGCGCCCCCCACCCGAGCCTGGCGACCGGCGCATCCAGGCGAGCTCCGCGGGGCCGAGGTGGCCGCAGAAGCGGGGCGCTGCGGGCGCACGATCACCCGAGTGCCGAGCCTCGGGGTCGAAGTCATAAAGTTCCTAATCCCGCGCAGGGGGAGTCAGCGTGCCTCGGACCGCCTGGGGCGGTCATTTGAGCGTGTTTACTTAAGGACTTTGCAAGCGGAGCGCGCGCGAAATAGTCGGATTTCCAGCGAGGCAGCAAATATTTGCAGGCAGGAGAAAGAAGAGGAGCCGGGCCGCGACGCCGCGTCCCTCCCCCCGGAGCCGCGGCGCCGGCCTGGGCGGACCCGGCCGCGCGGCTACAGACAGAAATGCAGCCGGGAACCTGCGGGGCTGGGGGCAGGGAGGGCGCGGAGCTGCAGCAAAGGCCAGAAATTGGAGCGCGGCCCCGAGGCCCCGGCTCGCCGGGGCCGGAGGAGGAGAAGTCCCTTCCCATTCCACCTCGATCAATCTTCCTTGGCTGCGATCGGTCAATAAAAATGGTGTGAAGCGGCCGCGGTTGCCGTGCGTCTGGGGAGGAAGTGGAGGCCGGAGGTGCCGAGGCCGGCGCCGGCGCCCCACACCGGCCGGGTCCGGGCCCGGCGGGCTGCTGGCTGCAGGCTGGCGGCCAGTTCGTCGCCCGGAGCCCCGCGCTGCCCGGCGGGGCCTTTAATTGGGTGTCTCCATTTTAATAGTGGCCATTGTTGGAGTAATTAGCGAGAGACAATTACCGCCAAGGGGCGTTTAATTCGATTCCTTGCGCTGGCTGCGCCCGGCAGCAGGGCGCTCGGCAAGGAGAGGCTGGGCGGGGAGGACCCGGTTAAGTGGCGACTCCCTTCCCCGGTGGTTTGATCGTGGGTGTGGGAGTTCTCAGGGGGCAAGTTGAGAGGAGAACCAGGTCCTGTTCCAGGACGGAGAAGCCAGTCCTGGGTCTGGCCTGCCCCGCGGGGCGCCTCCCCGGCGGCCCCGCTCGCCGGGCCGCACGCGTCCACGCTGCGACCGCCGGGTCCCCGGTGCCTGTTCGGGGAAGAAAAGCAGAGAGCACACGGGCGTGGAAAACAGGCCTCCTTCCTCCGCAGCCCTAGGGCCCCCGCCTCGATCGCCCCATCGGGAAGGGAGAGGACCCCCCCCTTCTGGCGCGTCCACACCTTCCCCTCCTTTGCCTCGGTCGGGGGATTAGGTTACCGTGGCCGGGCGAGGATTGTTACTGCTTACGAGGATAGCACAGGTAAAGCTGTGTAAACAGCTCGCAGGCTGCGGGGCGGGAGGGTTACGCCGGGGACACGGCCCAAGGCGCCACCGCCGGCCGTAAGCTCGGGGAAATGGCCAAGGAGCCCGCTTGGACGCGGCGCCCCGGGACCGCGCAGGTTCAACACATCCCGTGTTGGATCTCCGCAGTTCCCTTCCAACCCCCCTGTCTCTTTCCCGCATGAACTGAAATGCAGATAGTGGGAGAGAAATCAAGGCGAAGATAAAAGAAGCAGGCTGTGACCCGTGCTGGCCGTTCTCAGATGAAACACGGCGAGCGGGGGACCTGGGGAATGCAGAGGAAAAGGGGACCCCAAAATTCACTGTCGAAGGGCAGATGCTGGAGGTGGAGACGTCAAAGGGGAAACCCAGGGAACTCAGGCAAAAAAGAGTTCCGGAGCGGAGCTCGCTTCCCGGTTCCCACGCCCACCCGCCTCAGGCCTAGGGTCTACCTGTCCCGGAAAGATGCCACCGCTTTAAGGGTGGCGGTGGGTGGTTGGATTTATTTATTTATTTTTTTCCTTATTCATCTATCACCGTTTAAAACTCGGAAGGAAACCCGCCCAGGCCAGGAGGAGCTGCTAGAGTTGGGGAGAGTCAAAGAGAGAGGAGATGCGCTCAGAGATTACCCACTCCTGCCCCACTCCCGACCGTCAGGTTGGGTCCTCCAGCTTCAGGGGATCCTGGCCCTCCCTCTGCCACTACCCTCTTCCTCTCTGGTGAGAAAAAGCCCTATGGTATCGAAATTAAAAAAAAAAATTAGGTAGGTAGGGGTGTAGCGGAAAGAGGGGGGGAGGGAGAAGACAGGGGATTTCTGTTTTCGAGTGTAAGAGTGCACGGCTGGCGGGTGGCTTTGGGGGCGGCCCCAGGGCTGGGTAGGAGTGAAAGATTCCCCTGGAGAATGATTAGAAAGGAATTTGAGTCACCCGGAGGAAAGGCGCACCTCCCAGCTGCCCCTCCTTCCTGGTCCCGGCGGTCTGGGGGGCAGGGGGGAAACCCAAGAAAGGAAGGAGGGATGGAGGGGCTCCAGCGGTCCCGTGGGCCCTCCCTGGCCACTGGCCGTTCATTCGGCTCCCAGGGGTGCCACTAGCCCTTAGGTGGAAGTTCCAAGCGTCTAGACTCAGGCTCTCCTTCCAGGGGGTCCTCAGGCCAGTCTGCTGAAGCATCCTGGGCTCCCCGGGAGCCAGGAAGTAGCCACCAGGGTGGTGGATTCACCCACACAAACTCCAGGCCCCAGCATTTTTCGGAAGAGAAGGGGTGCACTTGGACCACCTGCTCCATTTCCCTTCACACCCCACCCCCTGCCTTGTTGCCCCTGGCCGACCCAGCGCGGAGCCCCAAGCGCTCACCTTGGCCGACTCTCGGGCCACTACAATTTGGAGGCTTAATCTTGGAGCTATTGTGTTTTTTCGCGTCTCTGGATTAGCTGGGACACCGGGTGTGCTCAGTCCCAGATCGTCGGCGGTGGGCTTCGAAGGAAGGAGGGAAGGCGGGGTTCATAACAGGGAGAGGGGACATGGGGAGAGACTATTTCATTCAGATCAGGAGACAGGAGAGGCGGCTTCTCAAAGCACAAATGGTTCCTGTCTTCCTCTGGACACACTGAAGCCCCCACGGTAAAATCCGTGAATGTGTGGGGCTCAGAGCTGTTAGGAGACGGCTTCCCTTCCTTCCAAGACTGCACCCGCCCGCCCGCCTGCCTCTCCCCACCAGGCCCCCTGCCTCGCGCTTGGCTCTCCGCCTTCTGCCACCTCGTGGACCTCAAGCAATTTGTTATATAAAGCAAAATAGCCACCATGCACAGGGGTCTGCAGACCCACAGCGACGGACACCCAGGGAGACGTCTGCACTGGCGCTTTGGGGAACGCGTCCCTTTCTCCCCCCTTCCAGCGGCCGCACCTGCCCGCCACCACCTCCAGTCCGCCCAGCGACCGCAACAAGCAGAGCGCGGTTCGGACTCCAGTTCCAGGGTTTTTTTGGCCGGGCCACTGCGATCGCCCCCTCCGCTTACCCCCAACCATTAAGAAAACGGCGATCAGAAATATTGGGTCCACACACAAAGACGTACCGCAAAACGAATGCACATTTATGTGTGAAGAGGCACAGAAGCGAAGGAGACAACACGTCAGTGTAGCCCAGAAATGATAAGAATAAACGGGTGCTTTGGGATTCTGCCCCCACACACCTTATCAGGGTCCCTAATTCCCTGCCACCTTCGAGGGTTCCCAGACCAAATCACCTTAAGTTCCCAAAGAGCGGCCCTCAGCCACCAGCCTCCCACATACCTGCCCCTTCCGCAGGCTCTCTCTGTGTGGCCCTGAGCTGCTGGGCGGCCCAACACGGAGGCTCCACCAATGAGTGCCTGGGGGCGCCCACTCCCATCCACTCACTGCACCCCCCGACTTACCCCACCTCATATATCAGCTGCAAAAAATAAAGAAGAAAGAAAGAAAGAAAGAAAGAAAGAAAGAAAGAAAGAAAGAAAGAAAGAAAAAGCAGGGTGGAAATATTAATAAAGGAAAATGCAGCTTCCTCTGTCTCTGGGCTCTTGGCTGGACAGACTAACCCCACGCCGGGGTCTCCACCGGACTGGCAGAGACACATTGCGTACAATGTGGGGGGGGGCCCTGTGGGGACCGTGCGACAGCGTCCACTCACCCATGTCCTCGGAACCCAGCTCGTTCCTCAAGCCGGGAGCCTTAGGCCCGGCAGGGCAGCTTTCTGGAAGCTCAAACCTGGTCCTTGGGCTGCATACCACAAGGGAACCAATATTGGGAAACCAGGGGACCTGACCGCTGCCTGGGTGTTGGTCTGGCTGACCTGGACACAATGTCCCTCTCCTGTTCGAATGGGCAGCAAACTAGTCTTTTCCTTAGAATCACACAAACATTCAAAAGGTTTAATGGTGAGCCTCCTGCCCACAATCGGCCATTTGGACCCCGCAAGCATGGCGCCTATCCGGACCCTTGGGTTGACTTGACTGGCCTGATTAGGACTTGGTGTGCCGCAAGCCAGGCACAGGACCGCCCTGCCTCCCCAGCCCCCCAACAGACACACCTTCTCTGCCACAATCGCTAAGGGGTGGAGGGCTGCAAAAGCTACTTTATCATTTGCCTCCTGAAAGTTCACAAGCTCCTTCCTCCCCATAAACCTGGTGTCCTAGTGAATGCGGGCCACAGGGGAGGAGAAAACAGCCAAGAAACACGGGAACCAAACCCGATCCTGGGGGTTAGACTGGTCTCCATCCCCTGCCCTAGACGGAATCCCCGGGTCAGTGTCCCAAGGCACCCTGCGGTATCGAGAGGAAAAAAAAGATCTATCAAACCAACTCTCTTGTCCAGATCCACTCAACTTCCCATGCATTTTAACCAATTCCCGTCTTTGTGGGGAACTGCCTCTGACTGAGCGATTGCTTGGAGGTCTGTGGGTCCAACGTCCTAGGAGAAAGTAGAGTTCTCGCCCCTCTGCCCGTCCTGCTCCCCACGACCCTGGGCACCCTCTCTGTGGTTTTCTCAGGCTGTGGTTTTCTCAGGGGGCTCCTGGAAGTGAAGGTGCCTGCGGGCCACCGGCTCTCCAGGGATGCCAGATGCCCACACATCTGGACTCCAACTTTTATCTCACAGTGCACAGCTGTTTCTTTAATTATATGCAGAGACAATGAGCCTAAGCAAACACTTGTGAGCAAAGGGAAATAAGCATGCAATTGACACTCGGAACACTCCACCACCTTTGGGAGAAGCTGAGCTGCTTCTCCCTGATGAGTTCTTGCCCCCAGTCCTCTGCCCTCTCTGAAGTGGAAGACGTGTGTCCAGCGTTTCGAGCATTCCCACCGTCTCTTACACTTCTGGTTAGTTTTTCTCCGAATGCTTAGCTCTACTAGCTTTTTCCTCCATACAAGGGCGTATGCGCACACACACACATACACACACGCACATCAGGCTCGCCCAAGGTCATTGCAGAAAGCCAAAGATTGCCAGTGACCAGAAAGAAAAAAAAAAAACAATAAAGACTGGGGTCTAGTTCACTTTCTTCCAGGGGCAGCTGTGCCTTTGGGGTCGAGACCTCCTCCTAATTCTCTACACGTGGAGCAGGGGAAGCGGGTGCAGAGTTCAGAGAGAAGAGACATTCACTGACCTGGGTGTTTTGCTCCCGCCGGCCAGCTGTGTTATATATATTTTTCCTGACTTGCCAGAGATCCGAAGGTAGAAATGACAGGCAGACTTGGCCGGTGTTGTCGCCGCTGTGGTCCTAACCGCCCCAGCGGCTCACGGCATCTCACGGCAGCCTTCCAGCGAGCAGTAAAACCTGGGTGATGTGCATCCTTCCTAGGAACCCCCTCCCTCCGCCTCCTCCTGCTCAGTGTAGAGAGCGGAGCTCTTCCGGGTTGTGAAGGGGGGAAAAGGGAGGGAGGAAAGAAGACAGAGAGGAATGGATTTCACCTCCTCTTGCAAACATGCAAACCACACATCAAGGGTGTGTGCAACCAGCAGAGTTGGGGGGGTAGGGTTGGGGGGGGAAAGACTGCCTGAAATGTGACCAGCCCCTGGCGCCTCACAGCCCACGGTCTCTGGCAGAATTGGAGTCCACACTGCAAATGTCATCAGTAGTGTTGACTGGGTCATTACCTACCGTAGATAGAAAAAGCTTCTGCGGAGTCTCTGCCTCCCATTTTTAGAGCAAGTGGGGACCCAGTGGGAGCGTCTAGAGTACCACCCGGAGCCACCCTCAGCAGGGCCTCTGCCCTTCAGCGCTCTCTGCTCTCCGCGTCTCCCTTCTGACTCTTCCTCCTGTTCAGGTGGACGCTTCAAAGATGCCTGCTCTTTGCCTTCGTCTGTCTTGGGTCCAGTTGGCCAAAGTTTAGGAAAGCAGAATGGTTGGCAAATAGGCTCTGGGCACGCTGGTGCCCTCTGTCCCTCCTCGTGGTGGGCAGGAAAACATTTGGAGGTAGGCATATCCATATCCCTGCACGCACTACACAGACGTTTGGGAAGGAGACTCTCCAGGGGTCCCAACTCGTTTCAAGAAGAAAGGAGGGAAATTTACCATGTAGGAGGCCGAGATAAGGGACTGCGGATCGGACTTAGCGCTGGGGAGAAAGCGTCTGAAGGAAAATTACCCTGTTAGTCTACCCACCAGACCCAGCAAACCCCAGCCCTCTCCTCCAAAGCCCCCGCTCCTGAACCATCTCTGCTTCTGCCGGTGGGAAATCAAAAAATAATCCACGGAGGAGGAAATCTGTCATAAATAAAATTCTGCAAGAGTAAAATGAGACTCCTAAACGCTGGGGTAGAAAGGTCAGGGTCCGTTTGTTTTGACAGGTAGCGCTTTCCCTTCATAATATTTATAGGACTCGAATATGGAGACTGACTTTAAAAATAAATAGATCTTTGGGAAGAAATAAAACAAAACGTATCCATCGCTGGGCCGGGAAGTTAAGAACTTTCTCGCGCTGGACCCAGTTCGGTAAAAAGGAGTTGCCCCGGCTTCGTGCGGCCAAGGGTTTAGGGGCGGCTGTTCCTTGTGGGTGTTGGTGGGGGGCGGGGAGAACGAGGCCACTGGCCAGCAAGGGCAGAATGAGGGGTGCAGAGGTGGGCCGCGACCCGAGAAGGGAAGTGGGGAGGGTACAGGGGTGCGGCGTGAGCGTCGGGTTGGAGCTCGGGGTACGCAGAGGAGGTCAGAGCGACGCCCAGGCCAGGGGGCGCCAGAGCCCCTCGACTGCGACACGCGTGCGGCCCGCGCCCTCCGCTCCGCGCCCCGGATGGGGGTCCCGGTCCGAGCGCAGGACGGGGGCCGAGGGGCCTCTCATCTGCCAAGCGGGCGGTGAGAGCAGAAGGGGTCTCCCTGCCGCGGAGGGAGCCCCGAAGCCCACCTGGCGTCACGATGTCGGCCCTCCCCGCCCGCTGCCCGCTCCCCCCCGCCTGCCGCCACCCAGCGGCCGAGCCAAGTTCTCGGGCGCCGGGACGCCGGTCCGCAGGGCTGCGCGCAGCCAGGACGCGGGAGACAAGGTCACTCGCTAGACCGCTTACATCCAACCTGTTGCCCCGGCCCCTTCCCAGGGGCTGCGCGGCCCGCGGCGAGCGGAGGGTGGCGGTGTGTATCGGGGGGTCGGGTCCCCGCGGGTTCCCCTCCCCGCCTCGCTCCTCCTCCCGCGCTGCCTCGTGGGGAATAGGACCGCCGGGCCCCGGGAAACGGCGCCACTTGTCCCCTTGGCCTGGGCGTGAGCTGCACCCCGACTCGCGGGGCACCAGGCTCCCCTCCTGGTGTCCCCGTCCCCGCCGCGGCCGCGCTTCCCGATGGGGAGCCTGCGCCTGCCCCCGGGGCGTCGCCACCGCGCCCTGCACCCGCTGGGACCCGAGGCCGGCTCCCGCCCTCGGCTCCCCCTCCGCCACCCCTCCCACCGACACCCTGGCCACCCGGGTCCCCCGCGCGCGCCGGCGACCCGCTGCCAGGTTCCTGCCGGTCTGGCTGCCCCTCTCCCCGGGTCCTTTTCTGCTGACGCGGGCACTTGCTAGACTCCAGGTCTAGGGTGACGCTTCGGCCGGGGACTGAGACACCTGATCGCAGGCTCCGCGCCCCCCATCACCCCAATACTGCCGTCAGCGAAGGAAGGAAGGCTTCCTCTAAGGAAATTCGACTGCCAAAGACACTGGGGCTTACAAGGACTTGATCAAAATAGAAGTGATTTTTCAGTTTAATGGTCAAGCAAGGGCAAGATTCAGAGAAGTGCCCAGCTGGGCATTTCTTGTCGCCGTGGACTTAGGGGACGGAAACCGCTGCTCATTAGAGACCCGGGCGCGAATCCTTCCAGCAGGGTTGGGGGCGGTTGGTTGGGGGAGGTGGGGGGCGGGAAAGAGTGGGTGAAGAAAGGAGAGGATTTACCCTGAAAAGTGATCAGTAAGGGAAAGACGCTGGTCGCTCAGTCTCAAAGGCTGAAGGTTTATTCTTGATTCGTGGACACCGGTCCCTGCACACTGTAAAGATGCTGTTTTAATGAGGCTACAAGTCGGTTTGTGAATTTTAAAAGCTTGCAGTCTGGCTGGCTGATTCGTGGTTCAAGTCTCTGTGCGAGTGCATATACCTGTGAGAGAGAGAGAAGAAAGAAAGAAAGAAAGAAAGAAAGAGAGAGAGAGAGAGAGAGAGAGAGAGAGAGAGAGAGAGAGAAAGGAGGGAGGGAGGAAGGAAGGAAGGAAGGAAGGAAGGAAGGAAGGAAGGAAGGAAGGAAGAAAGAAAGAAAGAAAGAAAGAAAGAAAGAAAGAAAGAAAGAAAGAAAGAAAGAAAGAAAGAAATGAACCTGTGCTTTGAGGAGTCCTTCTTTGGTACGCACCCGGAGCACCAAGGCCAGGAGGCTAGAGACCCAGCTCACTGGGTCACACTGGGGGGTGCTCTCCACCTACTGCCTGCACCCCTCACCCACATTCCCTGCCTCTTGGCTTCCCTGGCTCCCTTCCCCCTCGCTGGAGCGCCTTTCACCGGCCTTTTAACCCCTTAACCCTGGGCAAGCGAACATCCCTCCCTGGGCTAGGACTCGGAGGCTGAACCAAGTAGAGAAGGCTCCAGGGCCTGGGGACAGAGAGCCGGGTTTGGGATTCTTCCTGGCGGCAATCCCGACATCCTACCAGCATCAACTGCTTTCAGTCCTGAGGGGTGCTGGGCCACGTCCCTACATCCTAAGGCATTCGATTGGATTTTAAATATAAAAGGAAGTCCGTGGGCCTGTGGCGGTAGAAGATGGATCGGTAAACGACTAACGATAATAGAAACACTCTGTCCCCAATCTCTGCGATGGCCGAGTAGATAGGAAGTTCACCTGTTGGATAAAGAAAACGGAGACCATGTAGGACGAAGTAAATCGCCGGCAGAATCTCCAATCTTTCTACGAATGTGTGGCCACTTAGAGTTTTTCTAAGCAGGGCTAGGGGATCTGTCTATCTATTCTTCCAGGTTTCCAACATCCCATTCCTTTTCCCTAAAACACAGGCAATATTTTTCTTTCTGCCTATCTGTCTCCAGCATCACCCCCTTGTCAATTTATCTACCTTCCTGGATACACCCTCAGATTGGTGTGTTCTTTCTCACGTGCTCGCCTCCAGATGAAAACACGCTCAATATTAACCCGGCTTTAAAAGTTCTAATCTTTCCATTCCACTCATTGAGATTTGTTCTCTTCTAAGTGTGCAGGGTGGGGGGAATTGGGAGGATGTAAAGGGGGTCTGGGGAGAGAAAAATCAGTTCTTTCATTTTTCTTTTCTTTCTTTTTTTCTTCTAGCAGAACATTTTTATTAAACTTGACTTTTAGGTCTGTGACTTTGCCTGTGTTTCCGTGACGCCGAATTGCAGCCTGGTTGGGGGGGTTGGGGGGGTGGGGGGTGGTGCAGGCCTGGGGGAGGGGGCCTGGGTGGTGTGGAACCACGGACACCTCAAATGAAAGTTTCGCAAAGCAGTGACTGGAAATTAAAAAAAAAAAATCAGACCTATTCCACCCAGGCGCCCTAAATAAATAGCCCCGTTTGCAAATTCCTATCAATTATTACGTGATGGGAAAAAATCCTATCTGAAAATAAAGCACGTGGACGTGGAGAATTTTAATTAAATCTTACTGTGGATATAATAACATGGAAGTGATTTTTCATTCGGCGCTTGCCTGCTCACCAGTGTTTTACGGCGTTTTCTTGCCTCTGACTTTATTTTAAAATATTAGACGAGGTGGAGAATTATAAACGGCTCTTTCCTTATCTGTACTGCTCACATATCCAGGATCAGAGAAGCTGATTAAGAAAGAAGTCAGAGGCAACGTTGGATTCATAATGATTTGGAATAATGAATCCTTATCTCTGCTTCCCAGATTATCTGCCTTTCAGCTCCCAATGTTTTGTTACATGGGATAATTTATTGCATCTAATACATCACAATGAATCTGATGGTAGAAAGTGATGGCCAGCGTTGTGAAAAGGGGGCCCTTATTTTTTATCCCGGGGCAATGAAACTGCTTTTTGCAGTTTTTAATTGGGAAAATATAAGGTAGATCTGATAAAAAAAAAAAAAAGAGCTGGGTATAATCTTGCCTGCTCGCGCCTTACCACGCGGCTCTTTAATTAGTGTGTCAATTTCAGGCTGAAATTAACAAGATCGACCTGAAGCCAGCCCTCACTTTCTCCCCAGCACCCAGATCCTAATTTTTAACATGATTTATTTTTATGAAAAAGGAGATAATTAATCATAAACACTGACTAAAGCACAGAACCAAGTTAAGATAAAATGCCATTTGCATCTTTATATAGAAAGATACCAATAATGTTAATTTTTCTGAGAGTTCCTCCCTCCTCACCATCTCCTGTGTCCCCACATGGCTCCCACCCTGCCCTGCTCCCCACTCCAGCCTCATGCCAAGTAAACAAGAAAAAAAATCAATTTCAGGTTTCTCTTATTCGCTGCTCTCTTTTTAAAAGTACATATATATTTATTTATATATTCAGCTCTTCTGGCTTTGTCTGTTAACACATGCAGGATGTGCACAGGGTTTTTTCCCCCCCAGAGCACAGTGGTGGGTGGATCTGCCTGTTCTCCCAGACCCCCCCCCCACCTACTTCCCTCATCATCTTCCCTCCATTTTAGAGTTGGAAAGAAGAGGACACACATCTCATTTAATGGTTAATTAGTTACGATAATTGGCATTTTTGTTTCTTTTGTATTTTGCCCTAACGCCAAAGGAACAAAAGCCATCTAAATGCAACAGGCTTTCCTCTCTGCCTCTTTCAGGATGGATTTCAGAATCCAGGGCTACACCGGGAGTGCCCTCCCCACCGCCAACGGAGCACCCTCCCGGCTTCAGGAAGTAGAAGGGGCAGGAGTCACTGGTAATTTGCTCTTTAAGGTTTTTGTGCCTGTTGATTACTTTCTGGTTGCTTGGATTAAACAATCCTTGCAAATATGCAAACCAGTGAGAGGAGATTCATACATATCGGCTCTCCGATTGTTCCTCCTGACGTCAGATCATAATTTCTTGGTAATTGGATGGCTTGTACCCAAGTAACAACGCTCATCTGAAATTCTCTACGTTTCTCTAGGTCGAGGTAGATTATGTGCTGGGAGATGGCAGGGGGCAGGGCTTGATATATATATTTTTAAGAATTCTTTTCATTTCACCATAGTCCTATTGTCTCCCTTCCTCCCCACACTCGAGAACGTTTACTTCTGACGTGTGACGACGTGTTTTGTTTCCTGGGAATGTAATTTTCCAGACGGTTCTAGAGTGGGCTGAAGAATGTTGAACACGGGTGGTAAAGATAAAGGGAGTGGGGTGCACTTGGGAGAGAAGCACGGGTGAGGTCCAGTCACCCCTTCCCACCAGACAGCCTTCCTCTCCTGAGATTACTCTAGGTCCCCGACCATCTGGGTTCAAGGGTCAGTTCCCGGTCCCACACTCTTACCCAAAGTTGGCAACCAAATAAGGACAGATTTTGAAAGCTTGTGTCTTGAAGATGAAGATACTTCAGGCTTTAGGTGGTCGTGGAGAGGGAGAGAGACCTGATTTTTCTGGGATACTCTCCCTTTATCTTTCGGTTCCCTCTGGCCTTACTACAGTGGGTTCCGGGGGTCTGGTTCCAATTTTGTATTAAATATCGCATGATTTCCCTCTCCAGCCTCTCTCTTCCTCTCCCTCTCCTCCTCTTCACCCCTGTCCCCTCTCCCTTTTCCTCTCTTTCTCTCTTCCCTCTCTTTAGGACACATCACTCCAAGAATTTCAAGTATCAATTATAAGTAATATTAATTTCTCAGTCCCAAGCACTGAAGTGCGATGATCTGATAGGGGTATAAAAAACGGCGCTTCCCTAGATGAAACAGGCCAACGGAGCCTACTGGGCCATTTCCCATGCCCAGATGAACATTCAATTTTCCGGCATTATCTCCACACTTAAACTCGCGTTCTCCATTTCTGTGCCAAGATAAATTTGCATAATATTTGCAGCTGTAATTAGCTGATGAACATCTCCCAGCACCCCCCCCCCTTTTGTCTCTCTCTGCATTTGGTCTTCCATTGATGCCACATTTGATCTTTAATATTACAGGATTCCCGATAGAGGATTGCGTATCTTATCTTCTCGGCTCCAAAATCTTTTAAGAAGGAGGGAGAAAGGGAGAGAGCAGGTTGGGGAAAAGCGTGAGTGAGGAGAATGAAGCTTCACTAATCAGAGTTTGAAAAGGTTACATTGGAAGAAGGCATACGTAGAGACAGAACAATTAAGAGAGAGACGGAGAATTATGGTGGGTGGGGGTGGGGAGAGGTGGGACTACCCTCTTGGAAGGGGAGAATCTGGAATAAATGGGTTATTATGGAGAGAATTTGGGGGAGGTAGGGCTCAGATCTGGAACATGGCTGAGTCTGGCAGAGACTGGGTAGTTGCAAGCCTCAACTGTGTGGCCCTTCCTCCCCTCTGGGAAGAGGGTCCTTGCCCCCCTCCACCTCCCCCTCCCCTGCTCCCGGGCTCCCAGGAAGGCACTTAGTGGGGTGGCTCCCCTCAAGCAGAAACTGGAACTTCTGAAAGCAGGTGACTCTCTTATCTGCTCATCTGGTTGTCTCTCCTGAATAGAGCGCACAGAACTGAATTTCTAATACGTTACAGGCATTTTCATTCTCTCCATTGCTGTTTATAAGAAATAACCCCCCCCCCAAGAAAAGAAAGAAAAGAAAGTGATAATGGGGGGTGGAAACAAATGCAAAGGGATCCAAGAGTCGAGGGAAACGGGGGGAGTCGGTCCTGGCCAGGAGCATCACCTCTGGCAGAAGTGGAGCAAAGCCAGAAAAGCCCGGCCACCCCCACCCCCACTCCCACCTCCCGTCCAAGTTGTTATTGTCATGTTACTTTTCTCCAGTTAAGTTTTCTGACCTGGGTGGCGGCAAGGTGGATGGGAAGGCGGCTCAGAGGAGCCACTGGTTGAATTAGTATTTGTGGGAATCCGGAGGGGTAGAGAGAGAAAGGAAAGGAAAGAGGGAGAAGGAGGAAAAAAAGAAGACGAGAAAGAGTCGATTTTCATGCCAATCATTGGAACAAATAGCTAACATTTAACGTTTACACCCGCGCTGGCGGCACCCTGGCGCTCCGAGGGCCTGGAGCCCGGCTAAAATGTCCCGAAAGCCTTTGGAGAAAACGAGTTTCCAGCTATCAGGTTCTCCCCATCTCCCCCCTTCCACAGGGCTTCGGTTTCAGGCTGGACTTGTCCAATGTCTGCGTTACCGCTGCGCGCTCCTAAATGAGTGTCAAGGAGGCAAATATCAAATAGCGCCGGGGTCAGGGCGGTTTAGTTAACCGTGCAGGGCGCTCGGGACTCACGCTTGTGTGGGACCCGCAGGGGAGCAAGGCCTGCGGAGGGAGGGCAGACGGAGAGGCGGGTGGACGGGCTGATGGATGGACAGATGGACGGGTGGGCGGGCAGGTGGATGGACAGATGGACGGGTGGGCGGGCAGGTGGGTGGGTGAAGAGGGACCTGGACACAGGTGCGCTGAGCAGTTCCACACCCCTGCCCTCCCAGGGCGGAGGAAGGCTCTTAGTTTGGGGAAAGTTCCTTGAAACTTTTTTCTTTCTTTCTTTTTTTTAAATGAGGCCAATTTTCTAAAGCGAAGCTGAGAAGTTGGTCTCTAGTCTCGGCCCTGTCAATGTGCGCCTTTAGTAATTACTATTAGCTCAGGCCTCAGTTGCTAATTGAGGGGGTTGGACAGGATGATGGCGACGGCCCCCTCCCGCAGGGAAGAAGAGCAGGCGGTGGGCCCGGGGCGGTTAACCGGGAGTGGAAGGTGCCCGACCAGACCCGCTCTCCAGCCCCAGTGCGCCTTGGGGACCCTGGGACCGCCCCCAGCTTGGCCCACAGGCGCTGGCCCGACGGACTTCCGGAAGACTGAGTCCAAAAAAAACCCTCACGCGAGCACCAAAGCCCAGAGTTCGGTGGCCAGGAGCCGTAGCGACGATCCTGGGGTCGCCGCCCGGGGAAGCCCTGCTTTCCCCGCCGCGCCCACCCCAGTTCGTACGGCGCTGTCTCCTCGCTGTCTTGGGTCTCTTAAGTGTTTCCAAAGGAGAGCAGCGTTTTGGGAGGTGGGGGAGGGGAGCGGATGGAGGTTGCTCTCAAAATCGCGGACTCCAAGCGCCAGAGCGGAAGTCCCCGCAGAAGCAGCGTTTGGGCGGAGATCGGGGACCGCGCGCGGTGTCAGAAATCGATTAGCCGAAGGCAGCCCGCTGCGTGGGATTTAAGGGTGTCTCCCCCCGCCACCCCCCCCCCCGCCCTGATTCCGGACCTGGCTTTCTGCGCTCAGGGTGCGGCGCGGGCGGTGCGCTCGCAGGTGCGCGGGGGGCGCGCGGGGGTTCGCAGGGGGGTGGGGGGGCGCCGGGCTATGCGCTCAGGTCCCCCAGCGCGGAGTGGAAATCGAGGGAGGCCAGAGGTTGCCCAAGCAGGCCTGGGACCCTGATCCGTACTGTCTCTCCCCACCCCACCCCACCCCAGCTCCCCACTCCGCGTGCGGCTGGGGTGCGTCCCAGGCCTGAGCGCCAGGCCCCGGGCCACGCGTCGATGCACTTGAGCTTGCGGAGTGGGGGTCTGTGTGCCACGCAGGAGGGACACGGGGGAGGGGAGCCGGGGGGGACACAAGAGCGAGGTGCCCGGACTGTGCGGAGTAGGCTTGAGGGGGGCGGTCTTCTTAGACAACCTTCCCTTGGTGAGTCTTTCCCTTCCCTCCGTGTAATTCTCAATGATCGTCATGAAGACTAATCACGATGCTACTTTTCCCCTTCTTTCTCAAATTAAAAAAAAAAAAAAAGAGACAGAAAAAAATAAACGCACCCGACTCCACTACCGTTCGGGTTCCGGAGAAATTCTCAAATAGAGCAGTGTAATTTCTCAGTTGATTTTGATTGACATACTGTCCCTGGGATCATGTGTTAATCCCTTCTTCACTCAAGCCTTTTCATAACTCATTTCTCTCTTGCTAGATGGGGACTCTGATGGTTACCGCGGCAACCACGATAGCGCTAAGCTATTTCCCTCTCTGCAAGGAGACCATTATTCCGCATGCATAGGCCGTTTGCAGGAGAGGTCGTCACAAAGTCATTCACAACACAGCCCACGTTTATTAAACTTTTATTCTCTTTTTTCCCCCAACACAGAAACTAGTTTGCACTTGTACGGGGGGCGTCATTGTCCTGCTGCGGGCGCTGGGGACTGCACTGAAAGGAAGGATCCCCCAGGGACAGTCAAGTGCGGGCCCACACTGGGCTCGCAGGCCCCGGGGCCAGAGGAGTCTTCGCTTCCCCACCGGCCCTCGGGGGCTTCTCCGATGCCACCTCTGGGACCTTGAAGATAAGAGGCGGGAGTGTAGACCAGGCTGCACCGACTTGGTTAACTGGAGGCTCCTTCTCTTTGTACTTTGATGTACAGTCACCTCCCCCCACACCAGACCCTCCCCAGGCAACACCCCTTCCTCCTCACCCCGGGGCTCTGCCTCACCACACCCCGGGGGTGCCCGGGGAGGGCTCCGGGGAAGCTACCCACAGGGATCATAAGGGCCTTGGGGTTCTTTTCCCATCTGGGCCTGGAAAGGGTCGGCTGAGGGTGGGATTCCTAGTTCTGGGTCCAGCACTTGGGGGGGGGGGACTGGGGGAATTGGTCCCCAGTCTTCTCCGCATAGGGCCCGGGCAGGGGCTGGTGGGTGGGCTGAGCAGAAGCCTGACGAACATTCTCTTCCCCAGGGCCACCCAGGGCGGTCGTGGAAGCCATGAATGGCCGCTGCCTCTGTTTCCCTCAACTTCTTCCAATTCCTCTCTCTTTCCTTCCTTCCTTTTTTTTCACTTTCAGTCTCCAAGTCTGTCTTTTTTTTTTTTTAATAGGGGTGGTAGGTAGCCTCTAGGTCTTGGGCTTCCAAGGCCTCCGTGAACTCAGCCCAGAAGGCCAGGCTTCCACCAGCCTCCAGCCCCGTGACCCTCTTCTTGGGCTCCCACAGCCCCCAGGGCACCTGCCTCACCCCATTCCTGCTCAGCCCACAGCCGGGGGAGTGTCCCAAAGGAGCATTCTCCGGGCACCTCCATGGCCACTGTTGAGGGCACCTGCTGGCTGGCTGCTCAAGGGACCCTGAGCTGGGCAGGGACAGGCATGTGGCAGGGTAAAAGCTTAAGGGCTGGGCTCCTAGACCAGCAGGTGGAAGGTGATCCAAGGGGCTCCTAGGTCAGTCCTCTTCCCCAAGCCTGGGTTTGCCTGAAGGTCTGTCCCCACGTGCAGGTGGTGCTGAGGACCAGGGGGCTGCCATTTGGAAGCCCCCCCCTCACCCCCTGCCCCGCTTCTGTCCTGTTCCTAGAGTGTGGTGGTGCCCTGCTCTGCCCAGTGGTCATGTCACCTACCCAGCGAGGGACGCACCTGGCTCAAGGCGAAAGATCCCGTGGGGGGTCCTCGCCATGTCTTCATGGGTCCCCCACCCACGGGGCAGTGGGGCCCCCAGTGCAAGGGAGGTGCTGGCCAGAAAGCGGGGAGGGAGGCTTTCCTTGAAAGTCGGTGGGCTTTTCCTGGGGTCTGTCCTTCCCATACCTCCAGACCTCCCCCAGGACCAGAATCCAGAGCAATGAACCCTCAGGCCAGTTTGCCTTTCTGCAAGCCCTTTCCAACAGGATCTAGAATGCACTGATGGGGTTGGAAGGGGAGTGGGGTGGAGGGCAGGCTGCCATGTCCCCAGCAGAGATCCTGACTACGGGTGTGTGTCAGTGGCCGGCCAGCTGCAGGGAGAGGGGGAGGGCCGGAGGAGGCAGACGCAGGTCTGGCCTCTCCACGCTGAGGCTCACATCACCGTCCCCTTCCCCACGGAGCCGGGTGTTGGATGGGAGGGTGTGGTGTCACATCTGGGTCCGGGGGAGTGTTGGAGCCGGGCGCTTGCGGGGCACTGGGGGAAAGGCCACGGATGTCTGGGGTGTCGGGGTGGGGGGATGCTCCCGTGTGCTGCGGGCCCAGGGCCAGCTTACGGGAAGCAGGGGTGGAAGTCGTAGGGCAGCCATGGAAGTCTTCCTCGAGGGTCAGCGTTCGGTCTGACAAGTCTGCCTCCCGCGTTGTAAGGTGCCGTGTGTGACCCCCCTCACCACCCAGCTGAGTGGTCCCGGGGCCAACCAGACTGCCGAGCCCTGCTCTCAGTCCGTCCAGTCACTAAAGCTCAGCACTTGCACCCAAACCCGTAACGATATTATTACATAGTATTAGTAACTGCATCCGTCATGAGATACGCAGGTTACTAGATAACGCTCAGTAAATACTTAGAACAGCCACTAAGAGGGGCCCTGGAGGGCTCAGTCGGTTGAGCGTCCAACTTCAGCTCAGCTCAGGTCATGGTCTCACGTTTCCTGAGTTCGAGCCCTGCGTCCGGCTCTGTGCTGACAGCTGGGAACCTGGAACCTGCTTCGGATTCTGTGTCTCCTTCTCTCTCTGCCTCTCCCTCATTCATGCTCTGTCTCTCTCTCTCTCTTTCTCTCAAAAATAAATAAACATTTAAAAAACAAAGACCAGCTTCTAATATAGGTTTGTTCCTTCTCTCCAGGTGCCTCGCCTGACCCCCACTCTCATCTCTGCTCCCGGACATTCCTTCCTTCTGGAACGCTCTATATGCTGACGGTTATCACTAGAGTTATGCACATTTATTTTTATTCACTTATCATTCCTTCCTTCCTCTGCCATTGTTCCCCCAAGGACCACCTCGCTGAGCTCTGACACTACAAAGTAAGAAACTTTCTCTGGCAGAAACGTTGGTGGGTAGCACGGAAGGGACCCCCGGGTCGCTCAGCCGGTTGAGGGTCCTGCTTCAGCTCGGGTCGTGATCTCACGGTCCGTGGGTTCGAGCTGACAGCTTGGAGCCTGGAGCCTGCTTTGGACTCTGTCTGTCTCTCTCTCTCAGAAATAAATAGCACTAAAAAAAGAAAGGAAGAAGGAAAGAAAGAAAGTCAAGCAAACAGATCAGTGTAGATGCACTAAATACTCCAGGCCGCGCAGGCCGTGTTGGTGAGGGGGCCGGGGAGGGAAAGCCTGGGCGTGGCCCGAGATGCTGACCAAATCTTCGAGGCCTGGTCTGGATCTCGGGAAGCTTAGGAGCTCAAGGAGCCGAGCGGGGGCAGGGGGCATCCGGAAAGCAACAGGCAAGTTCAGGGGCACAGGGTTAAGGAAGGGGCGCAGAGAGGCCAATGAACTACGAGAATGTCTGCCCGAGCAGGGGAGAAGTGGCGGGGATAGAGCCACGTGTCCGTGAAGGGCCTTGAAGGTCAAGCCAAGTGGCTTTATCTTGGGGGCCCGGGGGACCCGGGGCTGAGAGCCCGGCTGAGAAGCAGCGTGATCGGGAGTCACGTCATAGATTCTAGACGCCTCTCTGGTGAGTACCTTCCTCCCTCCTCTCCGACCCACGCCTGGAATGCAAGCGTTTGCCTCAACATTTCCAAGTGTATAAGGTAGGTTGTCCCGTGGGGTCGTGTGTGTGAGTGTCCCGAGCACCGCCGCCCGGTCGCTGGCGGTGCCGCCTGCTGCAGCTGGGCCCGGACCCCGGACGCCCTGACAGTCTGGCCGCCGAGACGGACCGGGGGCGGACGGGAGGGGGAGACGCACCGGCAGCGCGCCGGGGGCACATGGCAGGTACCCACCAGCCCCACACTAATTGATGGGCTCTCTATATATCATCCCAGATAAAGGGCCCCAGCGCAGTAAATGCGGGTGTTTAGAACATCCTGATAGCGCTTTGTTAACAAGAAGATAACAGAGGAGCAAGATATGTTTGTTTAGCTGCCTATAGATAAACCCACTGGGTCTTTGTTAAGTTTTCATGACTGATGGCAAGCAGTAACCACGATGAATAATCCCGGAACAGGGAACTTTATTTAAAGCGCCAGGAACGGGGGCCCGAAGTTTTAGCTTTTCTGAATGAGCGGGAAGCGTTTTCCGGGAGGAAGGGCGAGGACACAGTAGGTCCTTGCGCATCAGCGCTCGGCGTTCTCGAAATCACCTCAGACCGTCAGCCAGACCTCTGAACCCCGGGCGCCCCTCGACACGCGTTTTCGGGGTGTGCCGAGGCTCGGGATTTCTCAGATGAGTCTTCCACAGAGTGGCAGGACCTGGGGAAAGGGACGCAAACACTTTTCTTCTAGGAGCTGCAAACAGGTGAAAATATGCTTTTCAATACTTGGGAGGAATGTGAGGACCAGAGATGCTCGGTCTTGTTGGAAGTTGCAAAATCTTATCCCAAGCTCATTGCAGACTAAGACTTTATTTATTTATTTAAAATTTTTTAATGTTTATTATTTTTGAGAGAGAGAGAGAGAGACATGGAACACAAGCAGGGGAGGGTCAGAGAGAGAGAGGGAGACACAGACTCTGAAGCAGGCTCCAGGCTCCGAGCTGTCAGCACAGAGCCAGATGTGGGGCCCGAACCCATGAGCTGTAAGATCGTGACTTGAACTGAAGTCAGATGCTTAAGAGTCTATTTTTAAAAGCTGAGGAGGCACATCTTGTCAGCATCTTTACATAAGTCTCGCCTACTGAGGTTGGTCACTCCATGGAGCTGTGGGTAACACTGTGCCCAGAACGCACTCAAAATCAAAGCCTGGATTGAAGGCAGCTGTGCCCTAAATCCAGTTACAAAGAGACCAAACTTTTGTGCCGTTGAAGAAACCCATCATTACACTGTTACTTCTAATGCCATCTTTTAGAAGAAGACACGCGTTCTTACTAAAAGCATCATCTGAATTTGACCTTTGCGACAATGTTGGGGAGGCAGGGGCGGAGTCTGACCCGACCCTCTGCTCTCCCCCAACCTGCAGACTGACCACCGTTGACGGCAGAAGTGATCCCGGGCCTCGGAAGTTATCCAGCCTTGCCACCGGTGAAGGGAGGCCCTGAAGCGATGTTTCAGTTCATAAAAAGAATATGAAAAGGAGTTCATTGTGAACGTAGAACAATTAGGATTTGCCAAAGCCACAGGTGAGATGGGTCCTGAAACACTAGGGAAAGCGTTTCTCTTCTTTTCAAAGTGTCACCAGAGAGAAAGAGCTATTGTCGTTCGGTTCCCATCTTGGTTCTAAGAGAGACCTCTGGCTGGATTCTCTCCACGGGCAGCGCAGCCCTGAAAGCAAGAGATCGGATCCCCCAGACTCCCTGGAACCACAGGTTCACGCCCCTTCCTCCTCCCTCGGCAATGGATAGCATGGAAACCGGCTTATCGATGTGGCCAACTTTCAGGAAAGACCTTGAAACCAGAGCCGGGGTGGACCTGGGCGACCACGTGGTGCTTTCCATTTACCGAGGGGGGTTCGCCGCAGGGCGGCAGCTGGAACGCCATGCTGATCCCAGGAGATACAACTGGGTTTTTCATAGAAACCCACTGAAAAGCCTGCGATAGACTGGATAGCCGGCCGAGGGCGCGGGTTCTGTTTACCCCCGGGGAGAGCCGTGCGGTGTCCATCAGATCAGCGGTGCCGGGGGTGGGGGGTCCCGAATGTGCACTGTCACGGTCACCGGCCGGCCGCGTTTCCATAGTGCCTTAATATCTTAGCTTCATATGTGTGTTCCTGATTAGGAGGTTCGCTTAGGTACAACCTGGTGCATGTTTCTTTTTTTTCTCTTCTTTCTTTTTTTTTTCTTTTGGCTCAAAGAGCTAGTGTCCTCACTTGAGTCTAAACAATCAAGTTACTGAAACCCTAGCACACTTTTGAAACCTCCGTTGCTTCTTTGCATAAGGAGCACTGTTTCCACTGGTCTTTGCACACGCCGTTTTGCCCGATTTCTGACATTGCTCGCTGAACACAAAAGGCCGGCTTTTCTTGCTAAAATAAACCACAACAACTCCGACCATGCCAGCGATGACCAGCGAAAAGCCGTGTTGAAGTTTGCTTGTTTTCGTGATGGGGGCTGTCGTCACATTTGAGCAGTGACTGGGTGGTGGGGGGGGGGCGGGGGGGGCGGAGGGAGAGCTCACCTGGACCTTTCCTTACTATTGCTCCAGACCTTTTATTTTTCTTCTGATCTCGGAGCACTAAAGCCACATGCGGACCACGCAGGAACTTGCAAACTCGTATCTTGTTTCCAAGTGCCTGACACATACTAAAAATGGCAGCCACGTGGTGTGACTTTGGTGTCTGTAAACTGCATAATTGCAAAAACTGTACACAGATATGCATGCATGAAATGCTGTGAGGTGTACGTGATAGTTACATGTTACAGAACACATTACATAAAAATGTGTTTTTATCTAGACGTCCTTCAGATGAATCTATATACACAAAGTTCGATATGCCTTCGGGGACAAGGTGAGCGGTGGGCATCGACGGTAACCAGTTGCTGGCGAAAAAGCGGGGAATAACCTCTTAGGGCAGAAATAGCATCTAGCTCTCGAATCCGGTCAGGATTTCGGCCGCGTTCAAGTGCTGTATTGTCTGTGACTACCAACTGAAACGTGGGCCAGCTCTGGTTTGGTGGTCTGGTAATTCGAAGCCCTCCCATCGGCCCGGTATTTTGTAATCAATAAGCGGACCTTCTCTATTGTTTTTTAGGGATTTGAAACGAAGTTCAGTGACGATGGTTTGTGTGCTAGAAGTGTTTGAGAAAAGAGCTAGCCATCCAAGAAATGAGGTGGATGTTGAAATGGTTTGTATCGGCTCCCGGATGCCACGGACGTCACACAGCGGTTCAGATGTCACAGACTGAGTGCATGTCTATGAACAAAGCACATCCTGTGTTCGTATTAATGGTTAAGTCAATGCGGTACAAAGTTTTCACGGAGTCTAATACAGACTGCTGGCCGGGGATGCTCTGTCCATTGTGCAGAGTCCTGGATACGGCACGTACGTTACTTCCTGAAAAATTGTTAGTAAGCCGAGAACAAAGTCTTCCTTCCACTTGCCTTTTTCCATTTGATTGACAATGAGCGATATAAATGCTTCCATGCTGTTTTATCCGACCCTTTGTAATTAAAGATACTGCCTGTGCAGGAACCGTTACTCAGTATCCTCACCCCACCCCACCTCGGCCACAGGCTGCTGGAAAAATGTCTTTCTGCTGATCTGTATAAAATGTGCTCTTGCGGCGCACCTGGGGGGCTCAGTCAGGTAAGCATCCGACTTCGGCTCAGGACACGATCTCGCGGTTGGGGAGTTCCAGCCCCGCGTCGGGCTCTGTGCTGACAGCTCGGAGCCCGGAGCCTGTTTCGGATTCTGTGCCTCTGTCTCTCTCTGCCCTTCCCCTCCTCATGCTCAGTCTCTCTCTCTCTTAAAATAAACATTAAACAAAAATAAAATAAAATTTGCTTTTGCAAGAGAGAAACAATCTGAAAAGGATAACTTCTGTGCCTACGTTTGTATCCTAATTTGATTTCTTTTTTCTACTTTCGGCCCATCCTTTGCCATGTGAAGGCACCCCCGCACTTGGAAGCGCGGAGGACAGTTTCCGACGGGGTTCTGCACGACACAGCACACACCCCCTTCCCGATCGGTTTGCCATCGTTACTTGGCTTCACGTGTCTCTACCTCTTCAACGGACCTTAGATACAACCTTTCAAATCTCAAGCATAGAATGTTAGAGCTCCAGAGCACATAGACCTCATATGACAGCTTTGTTTTGAAATGAAAGGGCCGAGGACAGCATATGGTTGGAAAGGGTGGCTGTGATGTTGGTGCTTCTCAGCGTCCTTACGCATGTGAGAGATTTGGAACTGCAATGCGGTAGCAAGGAATATCTACAGCTGTGGACGTTCTAGAACCTCACTACACAACGTGGCAGCTACGAGGCGCCTGCGGTTATTTACATTTCTATTAGTTAAAACGAAATAAAGTTAAAAGGTCAGTTTCTTAGTAGCCGCATTTCCAGCATGAATAGGCCATGTGGCCATGGCTGCAATATTGGACAGGGCAGAAATGATAGAACGTTTCACAGAAAATGTTACTCAACAGCCCGAGCCCCAAGGTTGCGTGCAATGGCCAGGAGCACAGATATTTGTGTATTGAGCCAATTCCTCAACCCCCCGAGAAGGGCTGCAGAGGCTGGCACCTCCTCCACCAGAGGGGGCTGCCTACCGCTGGATTCCATTTCCGAGGCTCAGAGAAATCGCTCCTCATTTGATGGGGTTTCCTTATCTGATACATTTACTGCACTAAAGCCTGAGGTTGTTCAAGAACGGATGAAGCCATGGACGGCTTGCGGAAGCAAAGCTACTGTGGCGGTTCTCCGTGGTTTCCTGTTCTGGTTAGTTCCCCGAGGTTGTTTAGCATAATTGGAAAATGCCAATGCCGAATCAATTGCACTTTGACTTGCAACCTGTTGATATTGGCCATACAGTCCTGCTGATGGATGCACTTGGGCCTGGGACAGTGACATAGGTCTCCCTCCACCTTCTGCCTCTGTTCACCATACAGACATGATTAAAATTGGGCTGCACTGCCCACTCCGGAGAAAAAGGGCACTGGGAGGAAACCTCTCTCCTGGCAATCTTCGATGTCTAATAATTAAATCATTAGATAGTAAAATTGCCTAGTTACTGCCTTGCCCAACTTTTCAAGCCTTGACTGTAATATCAAGATCATTCGTGGGGCGCCTGGGGGGGCTCAGTCGGTTAAGCATCCACTTTGGCCCAGGTCTTGATTTCAAGGTTCACAGGTTCAAGCCCCACGTCAGGCTCTGTGCTGACAGCTCAAAGCCTGGAGCCTGGTTCAGATTTGCCGTCTCCTCTCTTTCTGCCCCTCCCCCACTCACACTCTGTCTCTCTCTCTCTCTCACTAATAAACAAACATGAAAAAAATTTTTAAAAAGATCATTCTTTTGATGGGCTGTTGAGACCCATCATCTGAGGCTTGTAGAAAATCCAGAATTCGTAGCACACTACAAAATTATTGAAAGAACCAGATAATACATGTTCATGGATTAAGCTCAAAAAGAAAAAGCCAGATACATACTAAACTCTTACCACAAACAAAATGGTATTTCATTTCATTAAATATCACAAATACCTAAAGCAGTGTTCTTACCCTCTTTTGACTGAGATGCAGAGAAGCGATTTATTCAGGTTCATTCAGCAGTTGGGCATCAGAGCCAGGATTCAAATCCAGGCTGTGACTTAAAAAACAAAAACAAAAACAGAGTGTGCTCTTGGCTACTATCATGCAGGATTCCTCAAAATCCCGTTGAAAATCTAGACACGTTTCAGAAAGCTGTGCAAAGCAGCAGGGTCAGTCTAATGTGCGAAGCTCATCAAAAATGCCATTGGCACCTGGACAAGGACAGAAGTGGTCACAGCCAGCAGGCAGGACCGGCCATGTCCCCGTGAACGCCGGCTGGGCTCCATTCTGAGGTGCGGACGTGTTTCCAGCGCACTGGCCGGTGACAGCTCTCCACCGCACTGGGGACTGTGTCTCCTTTCGCCTTCGCACCCCCGCGGTGCATGATGTGACCGCCTAGAGACGGGACGGATGAGGAGTTTTTGGAGAAGTGTTAGGATACGGCTAAGCGTAAGACATCCCGAGCCGATCGTTTGTTTTTGCGAATGTGGTAAGAACGCTGCGTGGAAGGGAATGAAGACAGGAAAGGTGAGGGACTGGCTATTCAGGAATCCATCTACAGAGAATCCACTTTCTAAAAGCTTCCAAGAGAAGTTTAACTGATGTTCCAAACAGGATAGAAGAAATAATCAGAGGGGTGCCTGGGTGGCTCAGCTGGTTGACGCTTGCTTTTGGCTGAGGTCATGATGCCGGGGCTGTGGAGGGAGCCTCGCCTTGAGCGCCACACTGGAGCATGGAGCCTGCTTGGGACTCTCTCCCCCTCTGCCCCTCACCCCTGCTCATGCGCATTGTCTTTCTCTCTTAAACAAAATAAAAAAGAAATCGTCAGAACATAACCTGATAACAGCTTTGAACGCTGTCTCACAAGCAGTTCGATGAGAGAAGCAGTGCAAACATTTCTAAAGTTTTTAAAATGTTTATTTATTTTGAGAGAGTGGGAGAGAGTGGGGGAGGGGCAGAAAGAGAGAGAGACACAGAACCTGAAGCAGGCTCCAGGCTCTGAGCTGTCAGCACTCGAACCCACGAACCGTGAGGTCATGACCTGAGCCGAAGTCAGATGCTTAACCGACTGACCCATTCAGGCGCCCCACAAATATTTCCTTTAAGGAATTTGACTTGGCGATAGGTAACTCATTAAGAACAGTGACAACGACATTCTTTAGGTTTGTGTCATTTTGCCCAAGACGGCCTCATTCTAAACGTTCTGTCAGTCAAACATAGGACCAAACCCCAAACCTCTACACAACTTCAAAAGGTTACCGTACTATGCACGAAGGTTGCAAGGATGTAGTAGGACATTATTGTTTGGGGCAAAGTACCTCCAACATGTTGCTTCTGAGAGCCTCATGCATTTCGATCTGATGGCGTGTAAACACACATTTGTTGTAAATACAAACATTCCGAGGCATAAAGCTCTATTTTAACATCAAAACCACCTGCTGTCTCGGGTGGGTAAAAGGCTATGTATAGAAAAACGGCAGAAGAATAGCACGGAAGGTTCTCAGGATTCAAGGAAATAACATTTTAACACCAAGCATATTGCGGCGGCAGCCTGGAGAGAGAGAGAAGCGACCCGCAGACCTCACAGGCCAGACCCCGGGGGTGGGGAACGGAAGTTGGGTCTAACCCATTTAGGCGATTTCCATGAAGGGTGCCCAGCAAATGGTTGAAGAAGCAAATGGAAGTGTTTACAACTGTCCTAGGAAAGAAATTAGCAAGGGGGTGGTCCAGGAGGAAAAGGTAATGAGCTGCCGAACATGCGGAAACTGAGCGTTACGTTGACATGATATTGAGCACGTGCCGTTCAGCTGTCTGTCTAAATATCTAATTTCCAGTGTCACGGACCGGCCGGCATGCGTGGACGAGACCGTCACTTTATCCTCCTTGGCTACCACTGCTGCAGTTCGGGAATGGCTGATACTGCAGTGGAAAGAGACCTCACTCAGAACGTTATCTGTCCCGCTCCTCTGCTGGGGGAGTGCATCCACTTTTAGACTTAAACCTTCTAGAGAAAACGGCTGTGATCTAAAGAGATTGGCCGTAGAGCCATTTGTATTGAAAACTTAGCCAGCGTGCCTTTAGCGAACTTCATTCATTAGCATTCCTACTGGCGGGGCTTCCACATCTCGGTGTTGGTTTTCTACTTTAATTTGGTGAGTAGGTCTTTGTTGGGACGTCCTGCTGAAAGGGAACAAAGGCAGTTTAGGTGACACAGTGGAGGAAGGCCCTCTGTTTTATCTCGGAAAAAAGCCCGACAAAGCCAGAGTGCTCTGATACCCTCTGGTTTCCTTGGGACGTTTGGAACCACGAATCCGCAGGAGGACAAAGATCCTGGCTGTACTTGGCTGCAGACACCTTCGGAGACACCCCGTGTGGGTCACAGAAGCTGCGCCCTGCCAGCCACGTGGGGCTCCATGGCTGCTGATCTCCTCCCAAGAGTTTGTTTCCAAGAGGGAGGGACTCCCCAGCCCCGCCAGCTAGTGAGGCCCGCCAGGGCAGATGGCGGTGCTGGCACAGAGGAGGACACCGGGAGGTCCCCCACCCCTGCAGAGGCAGTCCCCTTCCATCCCCGTGTCCCGTTCTGCCATGACACTTCCTCACGCTGCTGCTGTTTTGGTTTTCTTCTCCGGCGGGAGTCAAAACCCACGCTCTTCTTACCGCTGGAGTCCCCTACAGCTTTGCTTCGTAGGACAGGAGTTTTCCCGTGTCCCTCTCCCCTCCCGCCCAGGACGGGCCTCTTCTTGGCCAACTTCTTTTGACTCCTTTAAGCCCAGGGAACCCCCCCGGACTCTGGACGGTGTGTGCTATCTGCAAGTGAGGAACGTTTTCCTTCGTGCAGCTTGGTGGAGAATGGCTGTGCCCAACTTCCTCACTCTGCTTTGTAACACAGGCGTTTGAGTTCCGAGTCCACGTTTCTCTGTGCAGTTTCTCGAACTTCCTTTGGTGGGCGCCCAGGACTGCCATCCGGCAGAGACCGAGAGCACCAGCCCATTTCGCACAGGCCACTGAGCAGTCAGAAGATGGTCACAATTCTGGGTCTCTAGTGACCTGGGCTGGATCCAACTCACTGACCTAGAGGGGAGAGGCTCTGTATTGCATTACTAATCCCTCGAGCTATCCGGCCCCCTGAAAATGATGCTTTGGTTTTATTATTGCAAAGGCCATTTATAAAATCATGAACTGGATTTAGGAAAGCAACCATGAAATAGCAAGGGACAACAACTGATTGAAATTCCTTCAATGTATTATGGGCTGAAGGCTCTCGACAGTAGGGTAGGGGAAAAGTTATATATAGGCACCTCCATTCTTATTTCAGTAGCATCTGCGGCTCACTTAAACGTGGCAACTTTAGATCCACTGACCATGCCTCGAGGAACTAAATCCTAAATAAAGAAAATGGAAAAGCAAACTATGAAATAGCCAATAATCTTTATTTTGCACTTCCCCACCCCCAGCCCTCTCCAAAAAGCACTGACGGGTATATTTGTGCATGTGAAAATACTGTATAAAGTATTTACGATGGTCTCAAATCAATAAAACAGAAAACACATATCTCAACACGGATGCTTCGTTTCCTTGTAGGGAGAGAAACATTTTGGCTTCTAGAACAAGGAGGGCAGTGAAATACTGCGCCCTTAAAAGGTCGGCGCCATTTCCACTGATTTGCAATTTAACATTCATGGCAGAAAACTTCATTTCTCTAACCACATAATAAGTTTTAAAATATGACTAATTCATACACTAATATCAATTTACTTGGCATTAAAAAAATTCACAATTTCTATTAATATATTTGTATTAGGTTCAAAGCCCATATTCTAGCATTCAAGATATCCATTACACTGGCCCAAACCGGGATTATTTCAGAATCAAGTAAAAGTCCATATTTATTCCAAAGTTGCTAAAATATGCTAATAAAGTTAAATTTGATGTTTTACATTAAAAATAAAATATTTGGTTTATCTCTCAGACATCTATAACATACAATAAATAGTGGGCAGTATAGTATTATAATAAAGTTTTGTGATACCCTGAAATTTGATGAGTTTTCTTTAAGAAAAAAAATTCATAATATACTTCATTTCAGCCTTAAACCACAATTTCCATGAACAGATTTGCAGAAATAAAACAATATAAACACAAAATGCTACAGTATATGTTTTTTTTGTTTTGTTTTTGACTCTTGGGGGCATCCACACGTCCGTTGAACAAGTCAGTCAGAGAAAGGGACAGACGACACACCAGTTTCGAGGCACAGACCACAGAGCTAAATCGCCTCGTTTCCCGTCCACCGCCAGGGCCCCGGCCGCTCCGGGCAGCTCGCTCGGAACTACGGCTCTGCTCTCCAGCCTTCTTTGCCTCTATGTACAGCAGGAATGACGGAGTGGCCGAAATCGCGGGGGATTCCGGAGAAAGCCAGAATTAAACACGGTAAAAATTTAAAAAATAACTACTTCATAAATATTTATTATGTACAGCGGGGCAGATCCTCTACAGTCTGGGAGCTTTTTTGTACAAGTTGATGAAGGGCAGGGGCGGCGAGGCGGACGCCAGCAGGTTCGAGAAGGGCACGGCTAGGACGCGGCCAACGTAGAAAATGCGAGCGATCAACAAAAATAATCTGCGCCAAAGCAAACGGGACATGATAGAAACCTTTTTCTTAAAAAATAGAAGGTATTTCACAAAAGCCTGAACATTGTACATGTTAGTACTAAAAACGGGGGGAGGGGCACGGGAAGCTTCATATATTCTCGTCACAAAAATACTGAGCAGCGCTCCGGCCGGAGCGCCGTCCTCTGGCCTTCTGATTACCGCACTAGCGGGGACACGGGTCGCCAACTGTCCGCAGACGGCCGGGGTCCCGAATGGAGTCGAGGCAGCGTGCGCACTGGCCTCCCGTCTAACAACCTATGGGAAGGCCCTGGAGAGAAGAAAGGAAATCAAAAGGGACGATTACGGTCTTTTTATTAGTAATACTCGTCACTGGTAATAGAACGCGGGGCATGGCGGCAGTCGCCCGTCACGTGTCCCTCTGTCAGACACCGCCTGGTAGGGGCGCGCATGCGTCCTGGGCCTCCCAGCCCCGCGGCCCCTCCCTCCGAGGGCGGGCGCCGCGAGCGTCAGTGCGCCCGGTGCTTCCGCTTCTTGTGCTTCTTGTCCTTCTTCTTGTTGGCGCACTTGGGGCAGAACCACTGCATTTCTTCCGGGGGTGCAGCCATGATGCCCACGCAGGGCCTGTGTTTTTGGAAAGCAAAGGAAAGTAAGACTTTGGATAAACAGACTTGATGGATATATTGTTTCCCTATGTGTTGAAGTAATTTTAATTCTTAACGTAAAATTTTTTAAAAAGCAACTTTCAGCAATTAAATAATTTTTAATGCTCTAGTATGTTTCGCAGGGCCCAGGCCACACAGCTCTGGCTCATGGAGCAGGGCTGCCTCGTGGCCTCCCATCAGGCCGTGGCCTTCCCTTCTGTCAGGCCGTAACCCTCTCCCTCCGTCAGGCCGTGACCCTCCCCCTCCGTCAGGCCGTGGCCTCCCCCTCCGTCAGGCCGTGGCCTCCCCCTCCGTCAGGCGGTGACCCTCCCCCTCCGTCAGGCGGTGACCCTCCCCCTCCGTCAGGCCGTGACCCTCCCCCTCCGTCAGGCCGTGACCCTCCCCCTCCGTCACGCCGTGGCCCTCCCGAGGCCCCGCTGCAGGAGAGAACGGGGCTCCCTGCAGCCGCCAGCAGCCTGGCTCTGCGGGCCGTGGCTGGTGATTATCCCCTGGGCGTCCTGAGGCCCATGGCTGAATGGGTTTCTATCTTTCTACACCTGAGTTTGACACTGCACAACGAGAGCAGCATGTGCACGCGTTCTGGAGGCTTCTTCAGTGGGGGTGGGGGGCGCTGGCGGGGAGCTGGGACAAACGGACAAGCCCCCATTCACGCCCGCGGTCTGTGCCGCTTTGTGCCCCGTTTGCCAAGGGGTCACCGCAGCGTTCCTGTCCAGTGCTGCGGCTTATACAGGATTACTGGGAAGAACGGAAAGGGACACCTTTCTCTCCCTCCTTCCTCTAACAAGGACACAGAAGCCAAGCGAAACGTGTGGATTGGGGCTGAAGAACAGTCCAGAGACCCCTGGGTTTTGCAGTCAACACCACGGACGCTGGAATCCCACGGCGCTGCCGCCCGCCCGCCCGCCGCGCTCACCAGTGGTACCAGTCGTCACAGTCGTCACAGCCGATCATGGGGCTGCCGTCGTCCGGCTTGTTGCACCCGGGGCAGATCCAGATCTGATTCCCCCACTCATCTCGGATCTGAGGTGTTTGAAGGGCGCGTGGGCGCGGGGGGAGCAAAGTCAAGCGGAATGGGGAGAAAGAACCAAAAAGAGGGCAAGGTAAGAACGATTACTTTACACCGTGAACCTAATAAGTTAAATGAAAAAGCGAAAAAGTGGCTTGGCAACGCATCAAGGGCGTGATGGCGGCCACCATCACCCCGGGACCTACAGGAGACCGAAGGGAGCCGCTAGGCACCAAGAAGACCCTTCTAAGGAGTTTTTTAAACTCTTTGGTAAGACACAAAAACAAGCGATTTTATAACCAGTTCTATGAACAGTATGACCTAGAGCCACTTTAATCTAAAAAACTACTGCAAACACGTGAAGTCCGTAAGGATTGGGGCGGTCACGGCCGTCACAACTGATAGTTTTGAAAGCTCCAGAGCCCCAGGACCTGCAGGTTCCTCGCACGTCCACAGACCAGGAGTCACTGTATCCAGCCGAAGGTGCGTGGATCACCTCATTACTTATTAGCCAAGCACCTCTCCTGAACTGGCTGATAAGATCAAGGATATAAAAGTGCTGTTACTAAGTAACTTTCCATTCCCTTTATGACATTTTCAGTAAAGCACAACAACTAAAGGGCAAATACAACGAGGGATGCAGGAGGCCAGCGAGCTACACATTTTCACATTATTCTGCTGTAAATGCGGTGTGCCCTGGAGTTTGCTTCACTGAGCAGCTCCCAGGAAGAAGCCTCCCTAATTCTATCACTGCCTCAAATTCCATGTTCACAAAACCAATTTGGAAGAAACAAATCTATGACGAACCTTCAAGAAGCGGCAATGACTGCTAGTTAATTCTCAGAAGTTTTTACAGTAACGCGGCCAGTGGTCGAGTTGATTCTGCAGGTGCTGTCTGTTCCTACACTTTCCAATACAACCCTGACTACAGATGCAGAAAGGGGGGCTCTGTCGTGGGGGAACAGAGGTCTCATTCCGTTGGTGGGCTCTCTGAAGGCTGACCAGGTCTGGAAAAGTCTCTGCTGAAGGCAAACTACATCGGCACGGAAGCTTTCCAAAGACACCTGCCGGCAGCCCCACCCGACGCAGCCCCCTCTAACGCTACAGGGAGAGAACGCTGTTACCGCAGGCCCGCTCTCTGGGGCTCAGCCTGGTCCAGCACCGTATGCCCCGGAGTTGCCATGCGTGGCCGGCCCGACTGGCTGGCTGGCCTCTCTTGAAATTAGCAGCCGTGACTCTGCTGCCGCTGAGCAACCTGCCATGGCGTCCACCTGCAGCCAGCGCGCTGAGTTCTTCCAGACATCTCTGACTTCGGCCAGCCAGCCAGAAACCACCCCCGGGGAGGTTAAGGATGGGGGGGCTGGAGCCAGCGGAACGAAAGGGACAGTTCCAAAGTCCCGCTGCGAGGCAGTCACAAAAATCAGCCTTTTGGCTCTATTGCCTATGTTTTTCCTCCAAATCACATGTTTTGGCCTCTGTCGACAAAATGTCGCTGAGGAGATACAAGGCTTTTCTTCCACGTTATCTACGCCAATCAGATTCAGCTGCAGGGAGTGGGCGCGAAAACCCACCGGAACCGGGAGCTAGGCTATGACATCCTGTGCCGGTCATCTCCTCTGACTTGAACCCTCTAATTACGGCTGAAGCCGTGGAGATCGAAGAGGTTACGTAAAAAGTCTTTCCTCACCAGCCTGTCTTGGGGTGATGTGCCCTCAGTGAAACACCTAGAACTTGGTCCATGAATGGCCCAATTTTTTAAAATGTTATTTTTGAGAGGGAAAACATCAGGGGCGGGGCAGGGGGAGGGAGGACAGAGGATCCGAAGAGGGCTCTGCGCTGACAGCAGAGAACCTGAGGTGGGGCTTGAACTCACGAACTGTGAGATCGTGACCTGAGCTGAAGTCAGAGGCTCAACAGATTGGGCCACCCATGCACCTGGGGCAAAAATTTTTTTTAAGTTAATTTATTTTGAGGGAGAGACAGAGCAAGCAGGGTGAGGGGCAGAGAATGAGGGAGATATGTGGAAACCCAGGCAGGCTCTGTGCTGTAGCGTGGAGCCTGATGCAGGGCTCGAACTCACAAACCATGAGATCAGGACCTGAGCCAAAATCAATCTGAGTCGGATGCTTAGCTGACTGAGCCACCAGCCGCCCCTAGAATGGGCCAGTTTGGTGATCATAGATTTTATCACATCTTCTATTTTTGCCTTGAACCGCCAATTTAGTATTTTTTGGTTAGTTTTTCACATCTTTATATCCTTTTTCAATACTTTTGAGATTTTCTCATCCTTTCTATCATTATAGTGCCTAAAACATTTAATGATTTATCAAAATTCCTCCTAAAAGAGGAAGGATATAAAGAGATACATTTACCTGACTTAGAACCCGCACCCTGAGTCCTGCTCTCCCGTCACGTCTATTCAGACACACCTGTGCGTGGGTAAGTGGACAGATCGCGGTCTGACTATCTGGTGGTCAGGTTGGTACCCGTGCACTGAGCACCTGTAAGTGCCTCAAACCTTTCTGTCGTCTGTGTGGCCCTCCACAGGGCCCCGAGGACCTATTTATAAAAACACTCCTTCCCTACGGAGTGACTTCGGGCTTGGGTAAGACCGTATTACAATGGGGAAAACGCCTGGGAACGGTCCCATGACAGCGACAGGAACTCATTCAATGAGGGAGTGCTGCCATCGGGAGACAGGCTTGGACACCCCAGGAGGCTCTGACCCAAGTTCATTTCCATGGACCACGCGAGCCGTGGCGGCCTCCCGCCCTGCCCTTCGTGGCCAAGTGCAGCGGGCGCTGCCCGGAGATGGCGTGCGGCCCGTGAGGTCCGGGGACCTTACGTACACGACAGTCTCACGTGAGTAACTTAATTGCTGGATGGAGAACGCCAACGTGGAATTTAAATCACCGTTTCTCCACACTCCCCCCTGACGTCCTGGGACAGGATAAAACAGCATACATGAAAGGAAACAACGCTCTGACATCATCTACGGGGACTAGACACGTGAACCCCTTCATCCACACTTTCCGGCCCCAGAGGCCTGTGTCCCAGTCTGTGATGGTGCCCACGACCTGCCCTCCCCACCCACCCCCACCCGCCCAAGGACAAGAAGTAAAAGGCAGCGTACCACGTAAGTGCTCACGGTCTCGGTCACCACGCTGCGGACTGGGGCTTTGGACGAGCCGGCGCCAGACACAGCGGGGGCCGTGGTGGGCAGCAGGGCGGGGGCAGCGGCCAACGGCGTGAGCAGGGGCGAAGGCACCGGGGCGGGGGCCACGTGCATGGGCACGGGGGCCGGGGCTGCTGCGGGCGGCGGGGTCTTGGGTCTGCTCAGGGAAGGGGCTGGCTTGGCCTCGGGCGCCGGGACCACTTTGCTGATGACACTGTCAACGAGAGAGAGAAAAAGAGAAGTCAGGACTGGACACTTAAAACAGGATCCCGAGATAACTTGCTTCGGCTAGGCCCAAACGCTTTTGAGAGCGGGCGTCCGGGACCCCCTGGACCTGGTCGGGGTCAGGCCCGGGGAGAAGGGTCGGTGGCCGGAGTGAGGAGTGCTCCCAGGCGGGCAGAGAGAGCCGGGCCCCCTTCCTGTGAGGCCGCCACAGGAGCACGTGCAGAGCAAGGACCCAAGAAAATGTCACACAGGCTGTTTGTGGAGAAGACACTCAGTAATGCTTGGCACAAATCACAGTGAATATTTACTGGGCACGTCCTACGGACTCGAGGCTCTAAGCACCTGAAAGCCGATGGCATGGCGGGCCCTGTGCTAAACGCTCACTGGCCTTGCTCACTCAACCCGACAGCCACCGGACGAGGTGAACACACTGCTGTCCTTTCCCAAACCAAGGCCCAGACAGAGCCAGAATTCAAACCCGGCAGTCTCACTTCAGAACCCGTGATCTCGGCAACCACACAGTACGGTCTCTCTCACCGCTCACTGCGCAGCTCTGCCTTCTCCACAGGGTGGGAGTCAGAGTTCTTCCTACGGCATTTACATCCACGTGTGCAAGCACTCCGCATTTTTACGATTAGACTGAACGTTTACACGCTGTTTTTGGAGGTGGTCTGAAATACAGGTGCTGGGACCAAAACCAAAGGCACAGCAGGAGCCCAGGGAGGTAAGTAGAACGGAGATGTTTCGTGTGCAGAAGGGAAATCTGATTTTTGGTTTTGATAAAGAGGACAGGTTTCCAAGCCGAGGGCCCGCCAAAGAGGAAAGTCTGACGGATCCGCCTCCCGGCATGACAAACTCCCAGCGGGCTCTACTGAGTAAGAATTCATCAAAGCCTCGTGAGGTGTTAGCTCTGGCAGGCCGGGACGCTGTACTTAAGGTACTCTGGGCTTGAGATGTGCCTAGGTGCCCAGCACTAACCATCTGGAGATGAGGTAACTTAAAATGTAGGCCTTCTATTATTAATGCAGCAAAGTATTATGAAAAAACGCAGCAAATAATCTTAAAGAAAACCAAACCTACGAGGAGACAAGGCAGCATGAGGGAGGTCCAGAAGATCACAGACAGTATAAAGAGACCCGTGATGACCACAGAGACTAGAATTATTAACTATAGGATAACTCTGCTTAATACGCTTAAAAAAATGAAAGGCAGGGGCGCCTGGGTGGCTCAGTCGGTTGAGCGTCCGACTTTGGCCTGGGTCATGATCTCACGGTTTGTGGTTTGGGTCCTGCATCGGGCTCTGTGCTGACAGCTCAGAGCCTGCAGCCTGCTTCGGATTCTCTCTCTGCCCCTCC
This sequence comes from Mungos mungo, assembly GCA_004023785.1. Taxonomy (NCBI): domain Eukaryota; kingdom Metazoa; phylum Chordata; class Mammalia; order Carnivora; family Herpestidae; genus Mungos; species Mungos mungo. The sequence continues at coordinate 220,859 of PISW01002163.1, forward strand.
CCGATTCAGGCTCTATCTCTTTCTGTCTCTCAATAATAAATAAATATTAAAAAAAAAAAAAAGTGAAAGGCGGGAGTGCCTGACTGGCTCAGTCAGTGGAGTGTGGGACTTTTATTCTTGGGGTTGTGAGTTTGAGCTCCATGTTGGATGTAAATAGTACTTAAAAATAAAATGTTTAAAAAATTAAAAATAGCAGCACCTGGGTGCCTCAGTCGGTTAAATGTCCAACTCTGGATTTCGGCTCAGGTTATGATCTCACACTCATGGGCTTCGTGCTGAACGTGGAGCCTGCTTGGGACTCTCTCCTTCTCTCTCTGCTCCTCCCCCACTCAAACTTTCTCTCTCTCAAAAATAAATAAATAAATAAATAAATAAACAAACAAACAAATAAATAAATAAATAAATGTAAAAGAAAAAAAAGGCAAAGCCTGACATTATCCGCAAGTAATAGAAGGTTATAGAGGGTCACCTAGCAGATTTGAAAAGAAACAAACTGACCTAGAAATGAAAAATCCAGCAACAAGTTTACTCAAATTTATTCTCAGCAGAATGAGAGAACTGTCAGCTGAATAAGACAGAAGAAATGATCTAGAATGTACTTGGAGGGGCAAAGAGAGAACGGAATAAATTGCTACATGTCTAGTAATTATTATACATTTAGTCGTAATTCTGGGGACACAGTGGGGCAGAGGCAAACTGTTAATAAGAGTGTCTGAGGACACGCACAGACCTGACGGCACACGCCAACCTGCAGACGTGAGATGGCTAACCAATCCCAGGTGACGTAGCGAAATCTGCACCTACAGGTGCCACAGTGAAACCATGAGACATGACGGGTAAAGAAAAGTGTCTGAAAAGCAGCCCGAGGCGGGGAAAACCCAATGACTGTCAAACAAACAGATGGCAGCTGACTTCTCCACAGCAGTGATGAAGCTGGAAGACCGTGGAACAAGCCCTTCAGTGTGCTGAAGAGAGGTGCAGCTTGGCTTTGACAGCGTCTTTCAAGATTGAGGATGAAACAGAGACATTTTCAGGCAAGCCAAAGCTAAGGACTTGCCCACAGTGGACCTTTACTAAGAGAAAATTTAAAGTTAGCGAATCTCAAAGCTTTCGGTCTTAGGGACCACTCTATGTTCTTAAAAATTGCTGAAAAACTCTAAGAGCTTTTGTTGATGTGCATTATATTGGTCAATATTTCCCACATGAGAAAAATCAAAACTGAGAAATTAGGAAAATAATTATTTTAGTAAATCATTGAAAAGGAAGAATAATAAATCCATGACATGTTACCAGGTAACATTTTCAAAAATAGTTTTTTGTGAGAAGACGAACACTATCTTTATATTTGCTGTAGATCTCCTCGGTGTCTCCACACGGAACTGGAGGTGGGGGGAGGAGAGCTTTCATGGCCTTTCCAGAGGGCTGTGTACATTCTTCGATGCTGCACCAAAATGCAACAAGTGATAGTTTGTTCAGTTGGTCGCAATGTGTGATCGGAGGCTGTACCAGTGAGCTTTTACTGTTGTGTTACATTAAATCTCTCACTGAAGTAGGGGACCAAGGGGCGTTGTATGGAAACCAATTTGACAACTGATTACACTACAATAAAATAAAATAAAATTCATTGAAGTGCTAGCACTCTGAAGAGTTATTTCCCCCACGCATGATTTTATAACGTCACGCACTCGTCTGTAATGTTGGTTCGCCGAATTATGCAGATCTTCCAAAGACTTACACATTTCATCATACAGTGTAAAAATATCACGTCTGTTGGCGTTTCCAGCATCCTGCCACACACTTCTCAGACTGCTGAGGCGCTGTCAACTTGGAACATGTTTTCCAAGATTCCAAGTTTTACCTAAAAGCCCCCATTCTGTCATTTACAACAACTGTTCTCCGGTATTTTCCTTGTGGGGACAGGCTTCCTTTATTCGCCTGTGGTGAGAGGTTGGCCAGAGATCCACGTGTGAATAAGAGCTGTTTGTCAGATGCTGTTCTATGTAGGAGTATGTTGTGAGGAAAGCTGCTAGTTCAGCTTGCAACTTAAATAATCACACTTTTCCTCAAGACACCTGTCATATTTTAGAAAGGAGAGAAAGTATTTTATGAGCACTTCCTCTTTCATCACTATCTACTTCACATAAACTACCAAAAACTGTACATTCTGAGGGTCTACGCACTGCTCTGAGCATCTCTGTTCTTTTTCTTTTTTAATTAATTACATAAAAAAATTTTTTTTTAGTGTTTATTTATTTTTGAGGCAGAGAAACAGAGCATGAGCAGGGGAGGGGCAGACAGAGAGGGAGACCCTGAATCTGAAGCAGGCTCCAGGCTCTGAGCTGTCAGCATGGAGCCTAACATGGGTCTCAAATCCACGATTTGAGATACCATGATCTGAGCTGAAGTCAGATGCTTAGATGACTGAGCCACCCAGGCGCCCCAGAGCACCTCTGTTCTAAAGGAAGTACTTCAGGAAAAAAAAGGTGCTCCCATAAGAAGGTCTGAGATGCAAGGAAGAATGATAAACATGTAGATAAAGTTAAATAGATGCTGACTAAAGAAAACAATAATATGGCATTATTTTAAAAAGATAAAATACATGGAAACAATAATATATAAACCCATATGGAACGAATATAAGTATATTCATCAAGTATTCTTTAAAAAATGTTTACTTATTTGTTTTTGAGAGAGAGAGTGGAAAAGGGGCAGAGAGAAAGACAGAGGGAGGCAGGCAGAGAATCCAAAGCAGGCTCCGAGCTGTCAGCACAGATAGAGCCAGATGTGAGGCCTGAACCTACGAACTGTGAGGTCATGGCCTGAGCTGGAATCAGATGCCTGACTGACTGAACCACCCAGGTGCCCTGAGCTAAAGTATTCTAGTATACTTCTATTATCTGGAAGGAAGTGTAAAGGTATTAAATTTAAAATGTAGTAATTTCTAGGATAACCATGTAAAGATTAGGAATAAAGTAAATGTATAATTTCTAAACTAGTATGGAGAAAGATGGAATGTTGTTGTTGTTTTTTTAATTTATTTATTGAGAAAGAGAGAGAGAGAGAAAGAGAGAGAGAGAGATGAAGGGAGGAGGAGGAAGGGGCAGAGAGAGGGAGACAGAGAATCCTAAGAAGGCTCTGCAATGTCAGCACAGAGCCTGGTGTGGCGCTCGAAGTCACTAAGTTTAAGATCATGACCTGAGCAGAAATGAATCAGATGCTTACTCGACTGAGCCATCCAGGTGTCCTGAAAAATGGAATGTTAAAATAAGTAAGGAAAGGAGAAACACAGAACAGAAAGACAAAGAGAAAACCCAAAATAAGGTGGCTTATAACGCAAAATATCAATAATTACATCACGTAAATGGTCTAAACAATTTACTTGCCAGCATGAGTAAAACGGCAAAACCTAACGCCGTATTATTGGTCAGAAACACATCTAACAACAACAGTGGGAAGGCTGAGGGAAGGCGCGGGCCACAGCAGCACCGGACGCACGGCAGCGTGGCGGCAGACAAAACAGACCAGAAGGCAAGAACTGCCGGTGGTGATGAAGGTTTGTTCACGACGGTAAAAGGTTCCAACGTGCCAGGACGAGGTAATAATTTAAAATTTGGGTGCACCCAAAAACACACCCTCAAAGTGTATAAAGCAAAACTGTGACTGAGGATTTTGGCATATTTGCCTCTCTGGATCTGACAGGGTAGGTGGTCAAAACACCAGGAGAGTTGGAGAAGTTTTGAAGCAAATAACAAAAATAACAAAACTGACCGAATGGACATTAAAAAAAAACCCTCTATATTCAACAAATACAGACTACTCGTTCTGTCCAAGAACACACTAAAAAAACGCCTGACCAAACAGTCCCCATAAGGCTGAAGAATAATGTGGATTGTCTGTCTGTGTATCTGTTACCTTGGCTCTACTAGTCGGTCCTCAAAGGCATGAGAAGCCTTTTTACTATTGGATCCTCAGCACTAACGTGGTAACGCCTAACAAACAAGCCGGTTCACAAGCAGTGATTTCTAGAAGAAACGATACATTTAGGAAATGTTTCCAGCCAATAAAGTGCTAGGAAAAGACTGCACAGTCACATGCACCGTGATGTGGGAAGGAAGGATAAAGGGCAGGAGAGGAAAAGGTGGGGTGTCGTGAAGAGGCGAGGGGAGCAAGCGAAGATCTGAAGACAGGTTAGGAGCCGGGGGGAGAAGCCAGGGGCCTGAGGCCTGGGTTCCCAGAGTTGGGTGGCAGGGACGGGGGACAGGAGGAGGACAGGAAGAAGGAACAGCTTTGAGATCGGTGATGCCCAGATGCGGAAATTCAGCTGAAACCCAAGCTGTCAACGAGAAGAGGCTGTGGGAGGGAAGGACATTTTCTGTCTCCTACCCTCTCATGGGAATGACGGCGGGGGGGGGGGGCATCTAGAAAATGATCACTTTGTTTCAACTTCACTGTTAGCTCTTCCAGGGGAAAATGGCTGCCGGAGGTAACAACGGAACCTCAGCTATTCACGTGCGCCAACGGAACTGAGGAGCAACTCTGCTTGGGTTGTAAGACAGTATAGTTAATTTGGAAAAAAAGAAACTCAAATTATAGGGTATATCGCAAGCCGTAAATTCAACAGGGGTTAAATATTTGGTAAAAGAAAATGTAAAACCATTAACGTACTCCAACAAATAAGAAAACACATGTTTTTAATACTGCAGGAGAGGAGGATTTTCTAGGCATCTCCTTAAAAGTAGAAAATATAAGGGGTGCCTGGGTAGATCAGTCGATTAAGCAGCTGACTTCAGCTCAGGTCATGATCTCATGAGTTCGTGAGTTTGAGCCCCGCGTCAGGCTCTGTGCTGACAGCTCAGAGCCTGGAGCCTGCATTGGATCTGTGTCTCCCTCTCTCTCTGCTCCTCCCCCACCCACACTCTGTCTCTGTCTCTGTCTCTCTCTCAAAAAAAAAAAAAACATTAAAAAAAAGAAATACTGATTTGATTGTGCAAAGATTGTAAAATATCATAGGCAAAGGCAAAAGACAAGACAGAGGGCAATTATTTGCTAGATACACGATAAAGTGTTCAGTCCCTATTAAATAAAGAGTTCTTTCAAATCAAAACCAAAAAGACTAAATTCTTACTAAAACATGAGCAAAGGACACAAGCAGGGGATACAGAGTGAAAGAAACAAAAGCTGCCAACAGGAAAAAAAGGAGTTCTATATTCATGGCAGTCAAAGACGTGAACATGAAAACAATAAAATCACCTTTTTTGGTACAGGTTAAAAAGATGTCAGAATGGGATGCTTGGTGTAGCAATTCTGATTACTGACACCTGAAAAATGTACTTGTCTTTATTTTTTTTTATTTTTTATTTTTTTAAATGTTTTATTTATTTTTGATACAGAGAGAGACAGAGCATGAGAGGGGGAGGGGCAGAGAGAGAAGGAGACACAGAACCAGAAGCAGGCTCCAGGCTCTGAGCTAGCTGTCAGCACAGAGCCTGACGCGGGGCTCGAACCCACGGATGTGAGATCTGACCTGAGCTGAAGTCAGAGCCTTAACCGACTGAGCCACCCAGGCGCCCTCTTTATTTTTTTTTAAACCCTTATTTATTTTTGAGATAGAGACAGAGCACAAGGGAGGGAGGGGCAGAGAGAGAGGGAGACACAGAGTCTGAAGCAGGCTCCAGGCTCTGAGCTGTCAGCACAGAGCCCGACGCGGGGCTCGAACTCATGAACCGTGAGATCATGACCTGAGCCGAAGTTGGCCGCTTAACCGACTGAGCCCAGGTGCCCCTATTTTCTTTTTTTATATGAAATCAACTTCACTATTACCAACATTCTGTCTTTGGCATAAAGGAGTAGATCTGAAATCCTATCAAAACAACACACAGCAAGCCGCCCTCTGATTTCAACACACACACACACTAATCGATACTAGGGTGTAATGCAGTGTACAAATTCAAGTTCACAGAAATATCAGTGCACTCTGCAATTCTTAGTCACCAACACTAACCATATTTTGTATCGTTCCTTTGAGGCACATTCTTTTACACCATTATTTAAGTTTAAGCAACTATATCCCTATATTATGATCAACAGAAACTTAATAAAGAAATCTTTAACACGGTATCACATCCAGTTGCCAAATAATCAACAGTTAAACTTCTTAAACAGGTTGGTTTAACTTCCTTGAAAATTACATTTCCACGTAAAGGTTATTTGGAGAAGGCTCCCAGAAGTACTAGGCTGCATAGCACCGTCAGACACATGCTGAGTTGCCACACGGTCCAAATCAAGGCTGTCCTTTTCGAGAACGCAACGTTTTGTTCTCTTTTCAACTCTTGCAAATTTATTTCACGTTGTGAGTCTCAACTTCCACATGCTCCTTTATTGTCTTCACGTTTTTAATGTATGACTTGAATTTATTAGATTAATTTTTAGAAGTTCGATGTGAAATATTTTTTCTGGTTATTTTAATAGTTTACCTTCTCTAACCTCAGATAATAAGATTTCCTTCCATTGTCACACTCATGACCTGTTCCAGTCATGTACACATCCCATCAAGTTGTATCCTTTGTTCCTCTTGACTCCAATAGGTTAGGCTGAGGCTTGGCTCAGGGCATCCTCTCTGGTCCGGGCTCCTATGTTATATGTAACAGACCAAGGAGGCACCAAGGCGGTATTTACAGGTGCCTCTAACCATAGACATGGCCACAGGTCTAAGGGTTACAAAGGGATTTTCATTCCATTCTACCGACATACCCTTGGCAACGTTTTCCTTCAATCGTAAGGGGGTTTTCGGTGCCCTGTGGGCTTGCTCCGCTCTCTCTTTTGATATTAGGGAACCGCAAAAGGGTGGTAAACCAATGTCATACAGGAATCAGCCATTCGGATGTGCGGTGTCGACCTCACTTCTCACTGGGTGTCCGCTATGTGAGACAACCAGGACTGCCCCCCAGATTGTGCGTGTTCTGAGAGGGGTCCTGGCATCAGCCCATCTTAACCGCAGCGACTGTCAGTCTACAATCAGAGACGCATCTTTCATGTTGTTGTTTTCTAGTATTCTGTTATTTTAAATGATTTCTCCAACAGCTTTATGTCGTTTCCACTGTTTTGCTTCCGTGTGAAATTCGCTTACATTTTGTCATATACTAACTCGACCCATCTGTGTTCTCGGAGATGACAAATCTGCTCCAGCATGTGTTCTTGAGGTTGTTTGATTTCCAAATATTGAAAACTTGCTGTGATTTCACTGATTAGGAACTGAGAAGAAGTGGCTGCGCTGGTTATTCCAGTGAAGCCTTCTACCAGCTAAACAAGGACCTGCAAGCGTTCCCTTCCTTTTAGTGCGTCTCTCGTTGGCAGAGGTCTAAAACGGGCATAAATAAAATTGGATACAACTTAGCAAGTTTTGGGGATCTATATCTGTCTAGAAAGTCCTGGTGTTTTTGTTTTTTTAATATTTATTTATTCTGGGGAGAGCACAAGCAGGGGAGGGGCAGAGAGAGAAGGGGGCAGAGGAGAGGTTCTGGAAGTGGGCTCTGTCCTAAGAGACGGAAGCACAGAGCCCGACGCGGGGCTCAAACTCATGAACAGTAAGACTATGACCTGAGCCAAAGTTGGACGCTCAACAGACTGAGCCACTTAGCTCTCCCTTGAGAGGGTTTGTAAGGAGACAATCCCATATTGCCGGGCACCACATCTGTGGTGTGAGACTGAGGACTGGTATGTGCCACCAAGGAAAATACGTGTCATTTGCTAAGTTTTCTCTGGGTACTCTGTACACATTACAAGGGTCCATTTTCTAAAAACGTACTAGTCTTGACCAGCAATTCCAGGTCTAGAAATATATCCTGAGAAAATAGTTAGACAACTATGCAAAGATATGGGGTAAAGAATATTATTTATAGCATTGTTTATGACTGCAAAAAAAATCCCCCAAACTACAATGACTATAATTTAAAATACCTCAAAATAGGGGGTTGGTTAAATCAATGAAGATGAACAAAATATCATGCTGTTACCTGGGGAGAGAGTACGTACTCACATAAATGATATGCTTACTCTCCCCCCCCAAACTATGGATAGTAAGCAAAGCAGAATCTAATTTTTGTAAGAAAAAGCAAATAAGAATGTATGAGTAAGCACTTAGAAAAAAGTTCAAAAGACTGCATCCCCAAATCTCCTGAAATTGGTGGGATTATACGTGGTTCTTTCTTTTTTCTTTTTTGTATTTTTAAAATGTTAATTCTAGTACAGTTAACATGCAGTGTTATATTAGTTTTGGGGGTACGTTACGATGGTAAGTGGTTTTTATTCTTTTGGTTTAAGTAGAATTACCATATGTAACTTGTGCATTAAAAAGTTTAAGTTAAAAATACCTGCCACAATATACACATCTAAAACGCTGCTCGGGCTTTGTATGTGATGGCGTGAATTGCATACTTACAATCTGTTCACTTTTCCGTACATATGTTAGAGTTTCTTTAGTAAATTACTGGGAAGACATGATGGCTTTGCTAACGCTATCCAGTCACATGTTGACCACGGTCTGGCCGGAGAAGTCCCACGCGAAGTTCAAAAGCTGCGCAGTTGAGTGTATCTACACTGAGTATCGTATCATGAACAGAGATCAGCAAGAAGAGGGCCAAGGGAGGAGAATTCTTAGGAAGTTACACTCTTCTGGTACCTAATTAAAATCATAAATTTGAACAGCCTTGAGATTATTAAGGTGGGTTCACAGTCTTGGGTCTTTTCTTTTCAAAGAAATACAACGTCCACAGTTGCTCTGATTCCCAATTATGTGCATATCTGTCTTTGTCTTCCTCATTAGGCAGGACCTTTTCTCAGGAGTAAGGTGGGTATCTTATTTGTCTTTGAATTATTTGTGGTATAAAACAGTGTCTTAATACATATTCATCAACTCTAATAAGCGTCATGCCTAATACTGGATTGGGAACTCTCCTATAAAAGGAATTATTTTATTTTTGAATATTTTTGTCTGTTTTAAAGATTTTACACTTCCGTACTACTTAAAGAGTTCCAAGACCTCGGAGGTTTCTATTTGCCATCGTGGATTTGGATTCCTCCCCTCCGTACTCGCCCTCAGACCAAGGATGAGGACCGATCACAACAATGTCAGGTACAAGCATGTCTGCAAGGTTTCAGTCTAGCTATTGTCCGGAAATGCTTTTAATTGCTTTGAGCTCTACCAAACACATAATGAATACTATTTGCCTTCCCTGACTCTTTCCAAACCCCTTTCATTTTATTACATTTCTCCTAGATTTGTCTCTTACCTGTAAGGCCCGTGAATGGGGGCCCGAGAATGGCTTAGCATTAGCAGTATGGCCGACGGGTGTAGACAGACTGGCAATCACTTGATGGGACAAGCGTCCGAAACCTCAGACACATCTGCTTGTACACATCTTCTTATTTTTCAATTCAGAGAGACGGCATTCTGGTGAGAATCACTCATACTAACAATAATCCTTTCAAAATGCCGGATACTCTCCTCCAGTTCAATGGAATTACTCCCGTGGAAGTGGTGAGTGTGTGTGTGTGAACGTGCGCAGTCGTGGGTCTGTACTTCTCGTTCAAAATTTCTGAGTAGCAGAAGCAAAAACATTAAAGTGGATACTCAGTGTTGATGAGACAAACAGGTCCTAATTTTCTGTTTCCGAGAAGTCGGACTGATCACTAGAGTGATTTGTATTTCCTGATTCTTTTGCATTTTGTGAGAAAATACACAAGAGCCTGAAAAATTATTCTTGGTTTTAGCGGCTCAGTGACTTTGTGGGAACTGGAAACGTAGCTGTGAGAACAATCTGTTGGTCACCTCTTCGGTTCTGCACATTCCAGAAACACGAAAGCCCCACGCAGTAGAGCTCGTCATCACCCGGAGACCTCCTCGCGGCCTTCGCTGCCGCTCCTGGACCGTCCACACCTGTGCGGTGCTCTGCTGGCCCGGGTGCCCTGCACCTGACCGGACGGCCGGGTCCCCTCCAGCACGGGGTGGGGACGCGCGATGCGGCACAGGGGAGCCGGCGCCGCCCCAGCTGCGTCCCGCGATGGCTCCGGCTGCTCACGTTACCGCCTCTGGAGGATCTGATCGAGTGCCCTAGCGGCCACAGACAGTGGCGTCATTCATAAAAATGTGTACAGGAAGGATTTTTGGTCGGATTTATTTCCCTGTTTCTCCCCCACAAAACAGCAAAATAAATAGAATGGGTCATGAGCCGCTTGGCCTGTAATGCAAACTCCCAGCCTGACAAGTCAATAAAGAACAGTCCTCACCTCCCTGGCCTCACTGCGCCTCCAAGGTTAGAGGCAAACACAGTTTGGGTCTGTCTGCGGGGAGCTTAATGACCCTCATTATTCGGCTGTTGTGGGCAAACAGCAGAGGCTGGTGAGCTCGGAGTCTGAGGACCGGCTGCTAAGCTGCGTACAAGTTCACAAGTCCCCTTGCAATGACTTGCTTCTTTACCTTTCCAAGCGAACGGCCATTTTTTATTTTTATTTATTTATGTTGTTAAGTAAGCTCCAGGCCCAGTCCAGAGGCCAATGCAGAGCCCAATGCGGGGCTTGAACTCACGACCCTGAGATCAAGACCTGAGCTGAGATCAAGAGTCGGGGTGCTTCACTGACTGAGCCACCCAGGCGCCCCTGAACAGCCATTTTTAAGTGTAACAAAATAAAGCCATAAAATTATTCTAATCGCCTTCAGGAATTTAAAAGAAACTTCTGAACAGGGAAGTTCTTCAATGTCTAGAAGAAAGGCCACTTTGGCCAAAAAAAAAAAAAAAAAGTTCCAGAAGCCACAGCTTGCTTTTCTTCTTTGGATTTAAAATTCTAATCAATCTCAGAAATACCATGTGTCTACTGAAATACCATATTGTATTGTATAGTGAGCCCCACAACACCCGCAACAAGACCAGGACATGCCTGTGAAACCGCACAGGTGGTCACAGTGCTTTCATAAGACCTCATGGTTTTCTTTTTTTCTTCATTTCAGAAGTCCTGGAAAGGCTACACCCGAGTGCAGCGGTCAGCCTCCCGGGGTCCCGCCTCCTGGTCCCCACGCGCCTGCGTGTCCCCTCCCAGGATGGGCAGGCTGCCTTGTAGGACTAACACGGTCCAGTGAGAGCAATGGTGTGCAGCATTCAGGCGACGTCCTAAGAGACACTGGAGCTTGTGGTCCCCTGTCCCTTGGATCGCTGGCTCTGGGGGGATCGGGCCCACGTGACCAGCGACGGAAGCCTCCTCCCAGTCCCCCTGCTCCCAGCACGTGCTCCAGGCCTGGCAAGGCCTTGCCTGGACCCCTGCCCCGGGCAGCAGCCAGGTGCGAGCCCTGAGTCCGAGGACCCCACATTCCTGGCCCACGGGAAGCTAGGAAGTGACAGATGTTTGTTGCTCTAAGTGGCTAAGTTTCAGGGTCGTTGGTTAAATGTAAATAAGAAATATGCCAAGTATTTACTTCATCTCAGTTAGGTATATAAATAAATATTCAGAGTTTAGGAGAAATTATATTTTAGAGTATCAGTGCTTAAAATGCCAAATTGTAAAACAGTCATTTCCATATTTTACATTTGATCAAAAGGAACAAATACCCAAAGACAATTATGAGAATCAGCTTTATGTTGATTCTTCAAATCAGTCATTACTCCTTATTCTTCTTGATCCTCACAGCTCAACTTTTAGCGTTCATATAATTAACACAACTGTAAATGGAGTTAATTCCTCAAGCTCATGGCTTGCCTCTTGAATATTTACATCATCTCATGAAACGGCTATTTTATCTTGTCATAGCCCAAGAACATATCAAGTAGGAAACATTTTATCTTTTAATTCAGGCATGACCTATTTGAAAAATGAAACAAATTGCATGAAGTAATTAGAGGAAAATATGGCCATTGTCGAATCTTCATTTCCAAAGCAGATACCCAAATGATTATAGTCCCATTGTCAAATGTTCGAAATCTGTAAGGTACCCTAAAAGGGCATTAGCACTCAGATAAATAATAAATAATGTATATTTTTCATATTTACAAAAATATGGCAGAAGGATAATTTTTAAAAAGTGAAAGACAAACGGTCACTTTTACAGCGAAAGGAACCGGAAGGGGAGAGGGAGAGAAAGGCGGGAAGGCAAGAGCTCTCTGAGGGGATCTATTACAGCCTCACCTTTGGAGTCAAGTCACTTTTTCGCACAGTCAGGAGACTGAGTCGATAAAATTGGAAATACAAGTTGGAAAAAAAATGGAAATAAACGGACCTCACTGTATATGCTGTTGGTGATACAACCACACAGAAAGACAGTGACTGCAGGTTACGTTAGGAGGGCACCATTTTGGTCACATGTCCAAAGGGGATTTATTTTAAGAACACATAGTTCTTAAAATAATCTTTTTTTTTTAATAGTTTATTGTCAAATTGTTTCCATACAACACCCAGTGCTCTTCCCCACAAGTGCCCTCCTCCATCACCACCACCTCTTTCCCCCCCTCCCCCTCCCCCTTCAACCCTCAGTTCGTTCTCAGTAGTCAATAGTCTCTCAGGTTTTGCGTCCCTCTCTCTCCCCAACTCTCTTTCCCTCTTCCCCTCCCCCTGGTCCTCCATTAGGTTTCTCCTGGTCTCCTGTTAGACCTATGAGTGCAAACATATGGTTTCTGTCCTTCTCCGCCTGATTTATTTCACTTAGCATGACACCCTCGAGGTCCATCCACTTTGCTACAAATGGCCACATTTCATTCTTTCTCATTGCCATGTAGTACTCCATTGTGTATATACACCACATCTTCTTGATCCACTCATCAGATGGTGGACATTTAGGCTCTTTCCATGTTTTGGCTTTTGTTGACAGTGCTGCTATGAACATTGGGGTACATGTGCTCCTATGCATCAGCACTTCTGTATCCCTTGGGTAAATCCCTATTAAAATAATTGTTAATTTTATTCAGCAGTCCTATTAATAGTGGTAATACTGGTATTGTTGCTTATAGTCATTACTAAACGGACATCACTTTTGCATATAGTTCTGGTGGAAGAAGGCAAATAAGTAATCATGCTGATGGTGTTCACAAGCAAGCTTTCTAACGCTGATGCAGGAAAAAATTCCAGGTCTTAACTGGAAACAACACCGTAAACTTATAATCTGTTTCTGCTGTGAGTGCCTAGAAGAGAAGGTGGATGTCCCAGCAATGAGTGCTTCTGGGACCAGACTGTGGTTCCTAAAAACCCATTTCCCGCAAAAAGGACCAACGTTCCTTGAAGAAATAACTGATTTCAGGTCCGTGGCAGGAACTATGTAAGATAAACCGGGAGTGTTTTGTATCGGAACATGAGAAAGCTATCAAAGATCAATGGGGTTGCATTGAGTTCCAGAAGACGCCATGAAGAAACTCCCATCAGCGATGCTGATAAAGAGGACGGGGTTGGGGGTTGGGGGGAAGGAGAGAGAGAGAGAGCGGGGGGAAGGTAGGAAGAGGGGTCGAGTACTTTCCAAAACCAATCAACCGTCACCGCAGGAGGCTGACTGCAGCATGGACTCCACCGGGTCGGCACGCGCTGTAGGTCAGCAAGAAGGAAGAATGAGGCACCGATCCTGCCTTTCCTCTATGAGCTGTACTCCCGAGTGACCGAAATGCCCGAGTCGGTAAAGAAAAAGTCGTCTTTGTTGAAGGATTTCAGCTAATAAATGTGAAAGGGATGACTGAGTTAAAAGAAAAAGCTACCAGTCACAGCCCCTGCTGAAGTGACCGCTTGGCGTCCGTGGCGTCGGACAGCCGGACACGGGGCTGGGGCGGAGCGGCAAACGCCCCGTCCCATCAGCTGAGCCTGAGTCTAATCCCGTCCTCGGGGCTCCACATCTGTCTCTGCGCTAACTGCCTGTGACAGGGACAGAAGAGCAATTTAAATGGCACTCCAAGGGAGGACACAGAGGAATCTAGAAAGTGGGCCCTCCTACTGGATGGGATGAGCTGGCTTCTTCAACAACCGAACTGGATGGCCAAAAGGAGAGAGGTGGGAGCTCCTGATTAAAAGGTGCTCAGTCTGGTTTGACTCCAACAAAGCAACTGTCAAAATAGATTTTTGAGATGAAGGGAGACAACTGAATATGGACCAGGTTAGAGAGCAAGACAGGCTTCACATCCTTGATGTCTGATAACGGCACTGTGATTATATAAGAAAATAGCCCTAGTTTTATTTTTAAATTTTATTTTAGGGAGAGAAAGAGTGAGTGAGCACACAAGCTGGGGAGAGGGGCAGAGAGAGAGAGAGAGAGAGAGAGACTCTCACGTGGCCCCACGCCCAGCACGGAGCCGCAGGGCTCAACCCCACCACCCTGGGACCACGGCCTGAGCTGAAATCAAGAGTGGGCCGCTCAGCCGACTGAGCCACCCAGGTGCCCCCACCCTATTTTCAGAGCAGCGTATTAAAGTCCATGGAGGTAAAGTGACATTGGCCTGGATCTGCTTGGAAATGCCTTGGGGGGTGGGGGGAGAAAAGGACTATTAGATCACACAAGTGTGGCACAATGTTGATAACTTAAATCTGTAGGCAGTGGGTATATGAAAGTTTATCATTTTATTCTTTTCTGTTTGAAAATGTTCCTAATAGGGGCACAGGGTGGCTCACTTGGCTAAGTGACTGACTCTTGATTTTGGCTCGGGCCATGATCTCACAGTTCATGAGTTCGAGTCTTGCATCGGGCTCTGCACTGCCTGTTTTGGAGCCTGCTTGGGATTCTCTCTCTCCCTGCTCCTCCCCTGCTCTCTCTTTCTCTGTCAAAATAAATAAAACTTTATTTAAAAAAAAAGGAATGAAAATGTTTACAATAAAAACTTTTTAAAAGATTGTTTATGTATTTTTGAGGGAGAACACGAGTGGGGGAGGGGCGGAGAGAGGAGGGAGGAGCTGAAGCAGGCTCTGTGCTGACAGCAGCGAGCCTGACGTGGGGCTTGAACTCACAAACCGCTGGATGGTGACCCGAGCCAAAGCTGGATGCTCAGCTGCCTGAGCTAACCAGGTGGCCCTCATAATAAATGCTTTTAAAAAAATGCTGGCAACACATTTTATCCAGAATGATTTAGCTCATGCAACACAACAGAGCTGGGGCGGGTATGCACTCCCATGTCAACAGAATCATTAAAATTTCTTAGGGCAAAATGTGCTTTGGTTATGTGCCTTAATACATCTTTGCTTTTATTTTTCCTTTCACATTTCTCCACTTCCAAATTTTACTCGCCCGTTAGGGCTCTATTCAAATTCTACTCTCTCCCAAGGCTTTTCTAACTCTTTCTAGCTGGAAGCAATCACCTTGAACTTGTATATAATGTGAGATGTCCTTCGTAGAGCCTGGAGCACTTTCTACCTCCCATTATGACTATTTCTATCTATGTTGCTGAGAGGAGAATCGACTTCTGGCTCCAAGTGTTAACTCCTGTGACACAGCTGTACGATGTATATAATCAAAATTCATATTTGTTGAATGCAGATCAATTTTTTAAAAAATATAAACTCATGAAGGTGTTCTCTAGGGCACTGTCAGGGTTCTTTTAAAAAAATAAATTTTCTGGAGTCAGAAAATCTAAAAAATCTTATGATTTCAGAAAGACTTCTGCTTCTCGCCGGCGAATAAGGGGAGCCTTTCCTGCGGAACAGCAAAGCCACACGCCAGCCAACGCGGGGAGACGTGACTTTTCATATTTTTCTCTGAGCCTAAAGTCTATGGAAGAAAAAGTTTACTTAGAAAAAGACGCTTTTATGGGAAAATATGCTAAAGTTGCAATTTAACCATAAAGGATAAAAAATTCATTCATTCATTCATTCATTCATTCATTCATTTTAGGATTAAAGAACACCTAAGTTATTTGAAAACATTAAAAGCAATAAGATGGTATTCGGTGAACTTGAAAAATGAACAAGATTGTGATTAAGATTTGTATCTCACTGGAGTGTTATAACATTCAGTTATTACTGCAGTCACGCTCGGAAAAATCCAACACCACTACTTTAAAAGATATTAAAATTTGATTACGGCTGCTGCTGTGTCTTCACCAAAAATCACTACTCTTCCCATAAATTCCTATCTTCCTCTGTAAACAGCTTGGAAAATACTTATCACTATACACACATGTATGTATTTTCACCTTTATGGGCTAAAAGGAGTTGAGTGAAATTCAGACATACACATATATTGGGGGCTAATAGAACTCCTGAAAATTACATGCCATGTATTTTCATTTATATAGTTTGATATGTATCCTCCTCCTGAAGTTACATATGAACATACATCATTTCCACTTGTGTATATACATATATATGTAGTATAATAAATATATATCCTACTCCGGACAGCTGCAGTATTATTCTCCTCTTAGATTGTCTGATCTTGTATCTTTAATAATTAAGATGATTTTCCAAAATGAGAGTGTAGAGGATTTTAACAATTTGTTTGGCAAAGAACATGTCCAGTTGTTAAACTGTAAAATATGAGAGGAGATAAAAGGTAGTTTTCCCATATGCCAGAGAAATAGATTAGTTACAATGAACACTGATGTAATATTTAATGAGTAGGACGCCTGGGTGGCTCGGTCAGTTAAGTGTCTAGCTCTTGATTTCCACTCAGGGCATGATCTCAAGTTCATGGCTATGGGCCGTGCATCAGGCTCCATGCTGACAGCATAGAGTCTGCTTGGGCTTCTCTCTCTTCCTCTCTCTCTGTCCCTTACCCTCTCTCTCCTCCTCCCTCTCTCTCAAAATAAACAAAACATTTAAAAAATATTTAATGAGCAATCATTTTGGTTGCTTTAATGTTTAAAGGATTTTTTATGAAAAAGAAGATTTATTAAAAAAAAAAGTCCAGTTGATTTTTTTTTAAATTTTTTTAATGTTTATTTATTACTGAGAGACAGAGAGAGACCGAGCATGGACAGGGAGGAGCAGAGAGAGAGAGGGGGACACAGAATCTGAAGCAGGCTCCAGGCTCTGAGCTGTCAGCACAGAGCCCGATGTGGGGCTCAAACCCACAAATCATGAGATCATGACCCAGGCTGAAGGGGACGCTTAATTGACTGAGCCACCCAGGCGCCCCTCCAAGGGAGTTTAAAGCAGTAAGTAAATAAAGTAAAATATAATAAAATGATGTTTATAAAATTTTCTCTGAGGGACAAAAGGACTTCTGCAATTATTCCACTGACTTCAGAGTCACAATCAAAATTAAGATCATTCTAACAGAAGCAGACATAAAGAATTAAAAAAAAAGATAAGTTCATGCACTTCCTACCTACTCAACAGCCTAAACGAAGAGAAGTCAGTGGGACCCCCATACAAAATACCGTTTAGCTGCCCCAAGGTTCCTTAGAGCTTTAGAGCCCTCAGTTGTGACCAAGTCCTCTGCCACAGCCACCTCATTCTTGTTACCGGCCCTGGGAGCTTCAGCCGGCATGGGCTTTGGCTGGTGATCTGGCCTTATTCTCTCCTAAACATCCTGTGCTCATATTTCTGACTAAGTAATATGTGAATACACAACGATCTCTAAATGAGGATGCTGTTTATTTGTCATAGCAAAATCTGGAACAACTAAAACGGCCCAAAAAGAGGGAGGGCCCACTTGCAAAACTGTATGTGTAAGATCATCCTACTTTGTTTTTTTGTATTTTAAAGTTTATTTATTTTGAGAGCAAACAAGAGAGAGAAAGTGTGAATGGGGGAGAAGCAGAGAGAGAGAGGGAAGAGAGAGAGTCCCAAGCAGGCTCTGTGTTCTCAGTGTGGAGGCCAACATGGGGCTTGATCTCTTGAACTGTGAGATCATGACCTGAGCCAAAATCAAGACTTGGACGCTTAACTGACTGAGCTGCTCAGGTGCCCTGTTCTATTTAATGTTAAAAAAAAAAAGTTTATTTAATTCTGAGAGAGAGAGAGAGAGAAAGAGATCGTGAGCAGGGGAGAGGCAGGGAGAGAGAGAGGGAGAGAGAATCCCAAACAGGCTCTGCACTGCCAGCACAGAGCCCGACATGGGGCTCGATCTCATGACCATGAGATCAGAACCTGAGCAGAAATCAGGCGTCGGATGCTCAACCGACGGAGCAAGCTGAATGCCCCGTATTTAGTTTTGAAAAATTGCGGAAATACCCACCGAACAGCCAGTGGTGAGTATTATGGGAAAGCCGGGTTCGGAGGAGTGCTCACTTCCTAAGCTACACGTTTCTAGACAGTTTATCTTGAAAAACCAAAAACTCTAGCCGTGTGTTATTTTCATAGTCAGAAAAAAAGATTCAAGAAACGAAGTCAAGGACCTCCATAGTTACTAGTACTTGTTCAAAATGTTCTGAAAAGTTTTTTTTGCTTTTCATACTTGGTTTTATCCACAGGTCGCAAAAGACTGTACGTAACACCTTTGCGAAGAGTATTTTTCTCTAAGCCAAAGGTCCAGTCAGCTTATTAAAGGGAAAAAGAAATAAACATGTAAGTAACATGTCTTAAAGACCTATTATATCCTGATCAGGGTTTCTACATGTTTTGTTTCCCAGACATCCTTACTTACTCCTTGTTTGTTAAAATGCTAACTATTCGTGGCATAGAGAGAGCCAAAGATGGATAACCAGCGTGCCCTGGAAGAAAAAGAACTCTAATAATTTCATTTTCAAGTTGATAGCTGTCCTTTCTCCTCTGTCCAGAGGATGCAGAGAGTTGGGCATCTGTTATTATGAAGATAATGCAGGTCTTAGCAAGATCCACACTTGCCGTTCACACAGACCACACAGGGACTGACTTCATATTATTTAAAAACAAATTTGGAAATTTTAGTCTCTTCACCTGTAAGACCTTCCAATTCCTTTAAGCAACATATTTTCAGCATCTTCTCATCATTCAAATTCCCTATCACGTTACGTAAAATACCAAGAGCGATGTTTAGGGAGGAAAAGCAATCTTTGACAATCGCCTTCCGTATCGAATGCAGTCGTTTTTTTAATCTTACTGGAGGGCGAAGAGTAAGCTCCCTCAGCTATACCTAAAGAAGAAAAGCAAAACAAAATAAAGACGAAGCTTCCTGTAGCTCCTTGAGTGTCTCTTAAGTTTTGTTTGTTTTTTATTTAATAAAAACATGGTCGCTCCTCATGCGAAAGCGATTCTGTAAAAGTTAACTGCATTAAGTTCTATCTGGATGTTACCCCAAATCTACGGAAGTCCGCTCAGAGTGAAAAGCAGCCCCAGGGCTGAAAAGCTAAGAGCCTGTCTGAATTCTGAATGTATCTCAACATCTTCATTTCCAGTCGACTCTGCCTTCTACTTGTAGGCAGAGAGGGCGAATGGGGGGCACCTGGGTGGCTAGTTGGTGGAATGTCCCCAACTCCTGATCCCCAACTCCTGGTTTTGGTTCAGGGCATGATCCCAGGGGCAGGGGATTCTCTTTCCCTCCCTCTCTGCCCCTCTCCCCTGCTTACTCTCTTTCTCTCTCTCTCTTTTAAAAAAAAAAATTGGTGAATGGGGCACACACACCAATATCCAGGAAACTCCTGGCCTAGGGAGGAAGACGGTCACACAGATAGATACCTGACGCACACCAATGAACAACACGGGGGGAAAGAGTGTATTCCGAGCACTTGGAAGAGGGACGGTCAGTTGGCAACAGCGATGGAAGGTGGGCTGTGGCCACCTCTTCTAATAACAAATGACAATTTTTTTTGAGAGAGAGCAGGAGAGCGTGTGCGCCGGGGAGGGGCAGATGGAGAGAGAGCAGGAGAGCGAGTGCGCCGGGGAGGGGCAGATGGAGAGAGAGCAGGAGAGCGTGTGCGCCGGGGAGGGGCAGATGGAGAGAGAGACTCGCAAGCAGGCTCCTCGCTTGGTGCGGAGCCCGACGTGGGGCTCGATCTCACAACTATGAGATCACAACCTGAGCTGAAATCGAGAGTCGGACGCTCAGCTGACTGAGCCCCCAGGTGCCCCCAGGCACCCCCAGACGCCCCGACAAGTGACCATCTTAGAGGACGAGCCGAGCACGCCCCTGACGAAGGGCGGAAGGCATGCAGACGTACAGCCGAAGAAAAGGGACAAAAAAGAGAAGCGGCCTGCCGGCTCGGGAAGTGGCAGCGGCCCGGCAGTGCTGAAGGCGGTCAGCAGGCCTCCGAATGCTCTAGAGGGTTCTGGAGGGCTCCGGAGCAAGCAGGGACCTCAGTCTGGGTGGCAGCAGGAACAGAGAAGAGGGGACGGGACTGAGACACGTAGGCGCAAACCTGGCAGGACCCGGGGGTCGGCAGGCCGGCGGGTGGGGTGGCTGCGAGCAGGGAGAGAGATCCGCTCCTCTCTGCGCTTCCCGCTCTGTGCCTGGCCGGTGACCTGGGGCTCCCGACGACGGAGGACAGGGCTGAGAGGTCGGGGGAGGAGGTGAGTGCCGGGGACGTGAGGAGGGGACGCGTCAGACAAGGTCAGTTATCCTTTCCGGGAGGCGAAATCTCTCTCTGTACCTCATGGCTTTGTTCCCTGGCTGAGGACATGTCTGCTTGGAGCCGGTTATGGGCGCCCGTGTATAAGGACACAGACGTCCGTCCTCCCTCTGGGGCCGCTGGGAGACCCAGACGACAGTGCTCCCCAGGACTTGTAGGAGCTCCAGGGAAGATCAAGGAGAGTCCTGTGGACAGAGTTTCTCTCCTTCCCCAAGTTCTGCTCAAAACAACGCGTCCGGGGCTGCGAAGACCCTTAGCGCTTATTATTTTTTTTAATGTCTGATTTATTTTTGAGAGCGAGAGAGACAGCGTGAGCAGGGGAGGGTCAGAGAGAGAGGGAGACACAGAATCGGAAACAGGCTCCAGGCTCCGAGCTAGCTGTCAGCACAGAGCCTGACGCAGGGCTCGAACCCACGGACTGTGAGATCGTGACCTGAGCCTAAGCCGGACCCTCAACCGACTGAGCCACCCAGGCTGCCCTTTCAGCGCTTAGTTTTCAAGATGCCCAGGCTGGCATTAGGACGAATAAAATCCCCCGTCTCCAGCAGTCACACAGCCTCTGCCTTCTCTCAAGTTACCCTAGAAAACCCAGGCTCTGGTCTCATCTTTGACAGATGAAGACACAGAGGCAGAGTGGGGAAGTACTGGTGTGGTCAAGTCTGGCGCCCGCTGTTCCCGGTGCCTGTGTGTCTCCAGTACGAATCTGGCAGCGGCTCAGGGAGAAGGCTAGTCCGCATGTGGGGGAAACCCGGAGCTGGAAAGGGCATCACTGCACCCGAGACCTAAGGAGTGGCTAGGACAGTCTGGGGGGAAAGGACAAGGAAGGTGGGCCAGGAGCAAAAGAAATAAGTCTAAGAAAGAAAGAAAAACAGAAAGAACTAGAAAGAACGAGAGAACCAGGCAAGTGTGGGGTGACGAGCGACAAAAGAGAAGTTTCGGGAGGGCCTAGGGGAAGCGGGGGTGTCGCAGCAGCAGGAAGGACGGACCGACGTCCCAGGGGCTGAGGCGGACTGTCGGGGGAGGGGCAGAAACCAGCACGCGGCGGGTGTGGGAGCGCAGAATGCGGAGGAAGTACACGCGAGGAGCGTCTGAACAGGACAGGAGGTCAGGCAGTCCCGCTCCACCTGGGGGGGAGCCCCCACACGGGGAGCAGGTTGAGATGAGAGAGGGGGAAGGGGGGAGGGGGAGATGCGGAGCAGGGGGGAAGGGGAGGGGCAGACGGGTAACGGAACGACCGGGCCACTCGGCCCCACATGGTGGCACGCCCTTCCCCCCACGTGTTAGGACTCTGGCAACTGCAGTTTTTTTTCAGGCTGCAATATTCTAAACCACAGAAGTCCAGCCGTGGCAGGATTATCCATCTTATAAACGTCAAAGGCAGGAGGGCGGACAGAGAAGAAGAAACATTCCACCGGACCTCGAAAGTCTTCACGGGAGTACTTTACTAGTAGCGCCCCACAAAATGACAGGAAAGAGTAGGATGCAAACAATCTGAATTTTCCTTGTTGTCGTAACAATAAGAGTGTCTAAGTGCCTCCATACGTAGATGCGGATTCTTTTTTAAACACTAGAAGTGTGACTAGTTTGATCTGTAAGGAGAATTATAGCCAGATAGTATCCAAAAGGTTGCCATGATAGAGCTAAATTATCTCTGCCTGTCACAGGTTGAAGAACATTTAAATTCTGGAAGTTCACATCAGCTTTTTCTAGATAACAAATCTTAAGTACCTTCCTATATTCACTCAATTAGTGATCCCGGGCCTTGATAACACTGCAGAGAGAAACTTTCCAACTATCATTCAAATCATATCTAAAAAGGTGGTCATAAATATTTTAAAACCTAAGTGAACTAATAAGACCCAGGCCCATTAAGGATAAGATCTTTTACAACAAATTAAATAAAACAATTCATTGAAGTCTGGGCTCAAGATAAGCTAGATTTACTAGCTGACCTTTTATTCATTTAAAGAACAAAATTAGCTCTAATTGCATTAGAATGGAACCCAGTAAATTTCCCCAAGTCTTCTAATGTGGCATCCGTGTTCCAACGGCTGTAATTGTTTACAAGTGAGATGGAAATGCTGTGATTATAATCTTTCCACTTGTTTTACTGGGCAGTAAAAGCGTTTCCCCAAACCCGAAGCTGGTTTTTCGGACGGCACGCTATATTTCTCCTCCCATGTCCCTGTGCGTTTGGTGTCAACAAACAAACGACGATGTGCCGGGGGGGGGGGGGAGGAAATTAAACTTGGAGATTTCATCATAATTTTAGGTCAGCAACCATGAGGGAGACAGAGACGGGGCTCAAGGACTCCCTGTCCGGAAAAGTCAGGAAGGGGCCGACGACCTGAGCAGGAGGAAGCTGACCTGCTTGCCTCGGGGTGACGGCCGAGCGCAGGGCTCGGCTCTGCCGGGCTCCCGAGCACGAGGAGGGCGCGGGGCTGGTGTGCCCACGGCCCACACTCAGCTCCCAGGGAACTTCGCTCGTTACTTCCACTAGCATTAAAAATCAGTCATTTGCCATAAATTCTAAACGACAGTTATTCTTAAGATTTTTTTTGTCCTGGTTCATGTTCCCTGGCTTCCACCTCAGGCAACGCACCTAGGAAGTGTGGTGGCCTCACCGGCAAGCTGGGCAGGGCGAGGCTGAACTATCAACACGCTTCAGGCTGTTTCTTTCTTTCCTTCTTGTTTTTTTTTTAAATCAAAAGGGACAGTTTTATTGGAAAGAAAATAAATTATCAGTAGAAAAGCAAAAGGCCCTCCAAGTCTGACAGGATAAGGCTCTGAAATGTTCCTGAACTTGAACCTGACTTCTAAAGGATTACTTATTTATTTATTAATGTTTTATTTTTGAGAGAAAGAGAGAGAAAGAGAGACAGTGTGAGCAGGGGAGGGTCAGAGAGAGAGGGACACACAGAATCCTAAGTAGGTTCCAGGCTCTGAGCTGTCAACACAGAGCCCGACGCAGGGCTTGAACCTATGAACCAGAAGATCATGACCTGAACCGAGGTTGGACACTTAACTGACTGAGCAACGCTGGCGCCCTGTGGATCGTTTTTTTCCCCAACCAACAAGCTTCTTCTGTCGGCCCCTCAGCATGCTTTCGTGCAAACATGAACCACCCCTGCCTTGTCTGACATAAAATGTAGCCGTTACTTCTGCCTGCCCCGCGTCCTCCCTCCCTTCTGACAGGCTGTCTCCAGGCAGTCACCCACCCCCCACCAGGCCCTGATGAGAACTGGTTCTGGGAGCAGAAGAGGGGGAGGGATTCACCAGGCCGCTGACCCCGGGAACCAGGCCAGCCTTGGGGGACTCAGGCCGCTTCTGTCACCATCCAGGGGGGAGACAGAATACAAGAAAGGGAGCGGACTCCCAATGATACTTTTTGAACCTGAAGACCGCCTCACCTAACATCAAAAATACAGACGCCCTTTACTCTGTCCCTTTAGGCTCGTTTGGGTTTCTGTTACTTGGAACTAGGAGTCTTGATAAACACAAAATGAAAATACAAGCATTTCGACAAGAGACCAGAGATTCTTTCCAGAGTCTTCTTCTTCATGGAGCTGCTACTAGGCGACAGCTTTGGATTAGAGGCTGCTGCAAGAAACAATCCAACAGAAACTGTCTTCGTGTCGGGCTGTAAAAGCGGCGGCTGTGGAAGACATTTTTCTCCTCTGGATCCACGTGGAAATAAAGTTTCAAATTTGGTGTCTTGAACAACCTCGTCTCTCGAGAAACTAAGAGGAACCTTCCTTTTAAAAAAGGTTATTTCACTTTTTGCCCTGATTGCTAGGAAGCCATAATCGTATCTGACACGCAATCATTTGCTTCTGTTTCCTCTCCTTGGGAGTAGTTTCCCATTCCTACTGTCTAGTAATTTTATTCTCTCTACGAGTTAATGCTCTCTCTTTAAGGGACCGTAAGTCTGATTAGACTGGGAAAAAGTTACACGTGAATAAACAATGTTTCATATAAAGAGGGAAGATGCAGAGAGCAGGATAAAACCGAGCGAGCGAGCCCACAAGCAGGGGAGGGCCAGAGAGAGAGAGAAGGAGACAGAATCCCAAGCAGGTTCTGCACTATTTGCACAGAACCCAGCACGGGGCTTGGACCCACAAACTGTGAGATAGTGACCTGAGCTGAAACCAAGAGTCAGATACTTAACCAAGTGAGCCCCCCAGTTGCCTGAAAATGCTTATTTTCTTTAAAAATATTTTAGTAGAGGGCGCCTGGGTAGCCCAGTCAGTTGAGCATCGGACTTCAGCCCAGGTCATGATCTCACTACTTGTGAGTTTGAGCCCTGCATCAAGTTCTGTGCTGACAGCTCAGAGCCTGACGTAGGGCTCGAACACAGGAACCATGAGATCATGACCTGAGCTGAAGTCGGAGGCCTAACTGAGCCACACAGATGCCTCTAAAAATATTTCAAATGATTTTTTTTGGTAATTGCTCATGATGATTCAGTACTTCTAGCGGACCTGTCAAAAAGCATTACTCAGGAAAGTCTGGGTCACAAAAAGACAACCAATATCTAAAATTATTTTGTTTTTAAAGATCAAACCCTCTGTGTTTCAAGATTAATGGGCAAACCTTTAGCTCCCATTTTCATACTACATATAAATAATTTAGAAATCCCAGCTATTAAAACGCCCACTCTCAGAAATAACTCTGTAAACTGAAATAAAAAAACTGAATTACTTCCACAAAAAGGGAAACCTCAAACTTTTAGCACCTCTATTCAGAGAGGTCTGATTAGTGAAAGAGTCACTTCCGTGTCACTTGATCAAATATGCTATCACATACGAATGTATCTGGAGGCGTCCAGTGAAGTCTCCGTTCTCCGGCGAGCTCACTGGGAATGGCACCAGCGAGCGTCCTGATGGCAGAAAGACCAGGGCACAGTTTCCCCGACACAGGGACCCCCCGGATCAGTCCAAACAACACCGCTGGCAGAAGAGCCGCTTGGCTCAAGGGCAAGAACAAAGCACTGGATGGAGAAAGGGACAGAGACATCCTCCCCAGGGCTGGCGGAGGGCAGTGGGAAAGTCCTGGGGTCTGAGAAACGCCGGCGGAGGAATCCTTCACCGCCGACCTGTCCTCTTATGCACCCCAATCTTTATATGCATTTACCTTTTTCTTAACACCTTCCCAATATCTATCATCTCTCTACTTATTTATATTTTACTGATATTTAAAATTATCCTTAAAAAATATTTTTAATGTTTGTTTATTGAGAGAGAGAGAGAGAGAGAGAGAGAGAGAGCGAGCGAGCGAGCGAGCAGGAACAGGGGAGGGGCAGAGAGAGAGGGAGACACAGCATCAGAAGCAGGCTCCTGGCTTGAGCTAGCTGTCAGCATAGAGCCCGACACCGGGCTTGAAGTCACGAACTGCGAGATCTTGACCTTGAGCTGAAGTCAGATGCTTAACCAACTGAGCCCCCCAGGCGCCCCTAAAACTATTATTTTAATGAGAAGTTGCATTAACGGAATCGTGAGCCTTAAGAGAGACCCACACATTTAAAGCCAGCCCAGCAGCGGGGCCTGCTCGGCGCTGGCTCTCCGGACCCCGGGACACTCCGGCAGGCTCTGCTTCCTCACAGAAACGAACGAGTGCATGAACACTGTACTGGCTCAAAATGAACGGCCGCGGTGAGCCCTAGGACTGGGGGACAGCAAACACGGCAAGTGCGCGCCCCGGAACGGCCGTGCGCTCTGTCCCCAAGTGCAGGTGTGACCTCGCGATCCTCATCAATAGTCCCAGCAGCCGCTCCTGGGGAGCCGACAGCCCCCTGACCATGAGGTGGGGCCGGCCCAGTGGCTGCTTCCCAGCCAGAGTCCTCACTGACTGCGCTGCGCGGAGACCCGGCTGTCAGGGGTAGGGCTCGACTTCAACCTCGTCCCTGACTGAGGGCAGCTCTGGGGGCCCCTTCGGGGGGGGGGGGGCAAAGTCACCTTGAGTGTGAGCGCTCTCTGGCGGAGGTCCCGGACTTCCCGTAAATCAGGCTCCGGGCGCGCTAAAGGCAGGCAAAAACAAGGCACCCCCGTCTTGCTGCAAGGAGCAAGGACAGAGAACAGAGGAGAGCCTCTGACCTCATCGTCATTTCCCAGATCGAGGGCAGAAGACCTTCCTTACATAAGAGAATTTAGAAACTAAATATTGTCTTAAAGGACTTCCATTGAGAGGGTATCATTTGAGCCCTGGAAAGCTTTTTCCGTTTCCCATAATTTCAAAAGGTTCTATCCTCTGCCTGGTCTTCAGCAATTAACAGCCCCCTCCCCCGGCCTACTGAAACCCCTATCTGCAGCCTACTCTGCGTGCTAATTTCACTTCCGAAGTGCACTGGAGCCCCCCGGGCGCAAACTAAGTAAAAGGCACATTCCCAGGCATCACTTCCTCTTCTCCGTTGTTACTGCCTTGGAATGAGCCATGTCCCCTTATGCTACGACAATTAAAGATCACTTTTAATTTCATATGATTTTCAGGTGTCGTAAAATAGTCTTCTTTTAACTTTTTTTCCAACATCCTCGGCTTGTGAGCTACACAAACAGTGGTTTGGCTCCCGGACCCCAGGGTGCTGATCCTTGATTTGAATTTGGGGGAAAACAAAAGCTCTTTACTGATTAAGATATATTTTACATAAGACCCTATTACTAGGTGACTTGGGCCTCTTTATCTCTCTTCTTTTAAAAGGTAATCTATTTCACTTAATTTATTCTTCTGTTCATTATAAGCATTTCCTTGTGCCTGACTCTGGACAAATGATTAATCATTCATATAACATGGGGGTTATTTACCTAAATATCTGAAGGTTCATATATTATATAATGTTATACTTTCATGAGCAATTTTGTCTAGAATGTCTGGGTATTACAATTCCCCTAATACTGGACAATCTTGCCAGGGCGACAGGATCTATTTTTCATATTTCCCCAAATCTTAAGGGTATGAGTGATTTATTGAGAGGAGAGAAATAGTCAATAAAATGAATGAAAGATGCTTAAGGGTGGAGAGATGAATATTGTTATCAAAGTCTTTTTATACACCTTAAAGGGACTGAGCAAGCCAAATTCTTATGGAAGCAAAGATTAGGTCATGGTGAGTTACTGAGAAAATAGTAATAAGTGTGAACTAGTAAGAGAAAAGTATATGTTGAATGATAAATAAGAGTATCTTGCCCTTAGAGGAATGCACCCAAATACAGAATTTTCAGAAAGATGGTATCAGTAGCTACTTTGGTTGGGTCTCCATCAGCCTTCTGTCCTCTCCTGGTTGAGGGAGGAGGGCAGTATTCAAATTTTTATAGGTAAAAGAGAGAGCATGGAGTATAACAGTATCTGGTGAAAAAAAGAACCAAATCTGTAGTATTTGTTACTTCAGTAACACTACCACCCCCTGTCCAGGTTTCTCCTGATAAAACCAAAAAGAGCAATGTGGAAATTCCGTGGATAATTTAGGTAAGAAAAAGATGAACTACTTTCTTCTTTCAATCTTCAAAAGGACATACACTTTTCTAGAGGACCACGTTTGCCTCTATGCTTCCATTTCTAACAATGACCTTGGACGTTGCATTGGATAGCGTCTGGAATCGGCAGAAGCAGCAGCGTGAAGCGCACACACAGTTAAGAAGGAATGAGGCACCGCGAACACAGAGCGAACGCACGTTCTGTTGCCCTGCTGTACAAGGTCATGTCTCCTGCCCTCATGATCACGGCTAGACCTAAAAGACGATGAAAGCCTATTTTCCACACAATATGTGATGGTTTGCAATGTAAACTAATCCATTTTCAGTCTTATGGTAAAAGAATAAGGCTGTAAACTAGTACTTATAGCTCCCGGAATTCATTTAAATGATATAAAGTATGATTTTTAGAATAAGAATGGCTTTTAACATAATTTACAAAAATAAATCAATGTTTTACCACCTTATAAAAACCACGTAAGAGTGTTGCAGGCCTTAATTCATATCCTAAAAATAAATTAAAAAAAAAAACACAGTCAACCAATTTACTTTAAAGAAGGGTGAGCTGATAGGATGATTCTGTGAAAATTAAGACCAACAGTGACCATGGGATTTACATTTCCAGTTCTCTCTTAAACAAAGCAACAAACAAGCAAGCAGGTAATTAAGACTTCACCAAGTGGCACTATCTTTGTTTTTAGGTATAGTGTAAAATCGTTAGAATCACCGCTCTTTGTCGTGAGGATTAGAAACGGACTTGAGAAGGTGGAACGTGACATCCACCAGATAGTCCATCCAATACACAGTGTCTTCCTTTTCAGATAACCGGGGCCTTACGAATTACATAGACATGATGTCATGTCTTCCGGAAAGAGAAGAACCAGAAAGAAGGGATCGTGTATGTCAAATAAGGCAACAAGCATTTACTCTGAGGAAGACCCCAACACAACTTGAAAAGTGAAGAATTCTCAAAATAAAGCGACCTCCATGTTCATCCCCGGAAAAGGTTAGAGTTCTGACCCCATTAGGAGAGAGCAGAGAAGGGTAAGTTCAACTTAGGTCGCTCTCACGGACGTTGGTACTTACATCTTATCTTGGCCAGCTCCAACTCTCAGCGTCAGCCGGGGGATGACGGGGCTGGGGGCGGCCGGCACGGACTCCACTTTGATCTGTTGGAGTTATGGCAGGAGAGTTAAATGCGTTTGCAGTGAAATGCCACCCACCTCTTTTCCTACCTCACCTCCACAAACCTCTCGGGCCAGGTCAAGCCTCAAATGTGGCTCATGTGCTAGATGCAAGGATCCTCCGGGCCATTTCTTGTTTCTCAACAGCCGAAGGCTGTCTGGCATCGTGAGAAATTCCACAAACTTGAATCACGTTGTGTGAGTGTGGGAGTTATTTCTCTATCTGCCTTGTCGTGCTTACTTTGCAGTTTATTGTTAGTGGTTTTAGACAAAAACTGTCATCTAGATCATTTGGTGAACACTTCTGTAATTGCCAGACTTAATGGAAATAGGAAAAAAAAAAGCAATGATATCTCCACTATAAGATGAAATGCATCTATTTATGGAACTTGAAAAATAAGAAACCCAGCTTAAGTCTGCATTACCATATAAGAAAATGGAAAAACTAAGTGCAATTGCTCCGCTTTCCTGGCTGCTGGCCAACAGACCTGAAATACTGTACAAGAGGAGACATACACTAGGATTTGTAGTGAAGGCAATGACTGATGGGTACATGGAATATCTTCACAAATACTGGAGCTCACAGTCAGGAAGGGAATCAGGTCTGATGATACAGGTGTTGCTCACGATGGTTGGTCTGAAGAGCCCATGGTATGGTATTTTGAATGAACAGACGGAACGGAAGCTCTGCAGTTCAAGTTACCATCTCAATCTGAGTTTTGCAACAGGTGTTTTGTTGGCATATTTGGCAGGACAGTTCTTGGGGGAACGGAAGTGTGCAGGCACTACCCGATGTCAGACATCGCTGGTTGTGGGGAGCTGTGGTGTGCCACCACCACGCTGCTAGTGCCTAGGACAGCTGGTTGCAAACCACTGACTTAGACATTTCAAACTCCCCACAGTGTGGTAGTTCTGAAGGGGAATGAATACATAGCACCAGGCTCAATATATGAAATCTAATTAATCTATTGCACATGGATCAAAGTTACTCTGTTTTCATGTGTTTTTACCTATCCCCCTTGATTTTTTTAAAAAATCCAACATCACATCAAGAGCTTTGATTTCAACCATTCTCTCTCTTTTTAAATATTTATTTATTTTGAAAAAGAGAGAGAAAGAGAGAGAGAGAGATCAGGAGAAGGGAGAGAGGCAGAGAGAGGAGAGAGAATCCCAAGTAGGCTCTGTGCTGCCAATGCAGAGCCCAACGTGGGGCTCAATCTCATGAACCATGAGGTCATGACCTGAACTGTCATCAAGAGTCGGATGCTTAACGGACTGAGCCGCCCCGGCGCCTCTCGACTTCTCTCTTGAGTGTGCCTGGCACGGAGGAGGCACCAAGCACTCACTGAGCTAACAAGTGCAGGTGCTCTGAACACCATTCGCCCAGGATCAATCTAAAATGATCCTCAAGGGCACTGAGTAATTTCAAGGAAAAATGTAAAGATCATGTAAACTTCTACCATCAGAAACTGCAATTCCTTAAAAAAAAAGGGGGGGGGGGCGCCTGGGTGGCTCAGTCGGTTAAGCGGCCGGCTTCGGCTCAGGTCATGATCTCACGATTCGTGGGTTTGAGCCCCATGTCAGGCTCTGTGCTGACAGCTAGCTCGGAGCCTGGAACCTGTTTTGGGTTCTGTGTCTCCCTCTCTCTCTGACCCTCCCCTGCTTGCACTCTTTCTCTGTCTCTCAAAAATAAATAAAAGACATTAAAAAAATTTTTTAAAAAGAAACTGCAATTCCATCTGTGCCTTCGATGCTACCTGTTTATTTGGATGACCGGCTAAGTTGGGTAAGGGCAGAGACCGTGCCTGTTGTGTTTATTGCTACCTCACAGTGCCTATCACAGGGACGGACATGTAAGTGCTTAAGATACATTTAAAGAATTTATCTGAAGCAATGATGTCATACCCTTACCTCTTCCAAGCCAAGACCTCTCCAGTGATCTCCTTTCCTCTTCTGCCCCTCAAACTCCAGAGGAAGAACCACTGAGCCCACCAGGCAGGACCTTCTCGAGCCCCCAACCTACAAACTTCTCCACACTGTACTCGTCCATGGCCTCCAGTCTTTGAAGGGAACGTCCTCCTTACTGAGGCGTCCTCAACTCTGCAGCTCCTTTATTTCCTTCTAGCTTTTAAATGTGCTCAACTCGACCTTGAACATTCTGCCTGCCCTTCAGCATCTCGCTGACAAGCTCTCCTTCTTTTCAGCCTGACTTTATTGTCTCTGTCTTCACTTACTCTTTCCTCACCCCACTCCAATCTTTCTGTCCCAGCCAGGCCACCAACACCACGCTCCCTCGACACCAATCATCCCTGATGTCCTGGTTTGTTTTCCGCCGTGGGTCTTACCACGCCTCTCCCTCCTCCTCGAAGATGTCCTGACCTTACTTGGCCCCCATGCCACGCCTCATGTTCTTCATGGGCCCATCCACATCCATCGTTCTAATCATAGGTTGCACAGACATCACGCCTTCAAAACCTCCCTCTCTAGACTAGCACTGCTTGAACCTAAGACCAGAATAGAATATTGCCTACTGAACACATTTTCAACTAAATATCCTAAACATCTAACCATGAACATCTAAACATCTGAACTTGAACTTCCCAACTTCCCTATACAAACCCGCACCTCCACATGGTCTCACTTTTGGCAAATGTCTCCTCCATTTGCCCAGTTCTTTGGCCAGTATGTCTAGTCGAGCGGTTTTCTTTAAGGCCTTAGAGGACCAAGGGTCACTGGGGTGGGGTCAGAGCAAGACCCATGGGTAACCTGCTAGGATTTGCATCCGCTTCCCCCCAACTCCTTTTGTAACACAGAGTTCCTTATCTCATTTTTTTCTTTAACTTTTGAGAGACAGAGAGAGAGAGAGCGCAAGCAGGGGAGGGTCAGAGAGGGAGACACAGAATCTGAAGCAGGCTCCAGGCACTGCGCTGTCAGCATAGAGTCCGATGCGGGGTTCGAACCCATGAACCGTGAGATCATGACCTGAGCCAAAGCCGGACGCTTAACCGACTGAGCCACCCAGGCGCCCCAAAGAGTTCCTTATCTGACCAAATCTGAAAACCAATAGTTTGGTCTATTTTGTAAACTATTAAGAACTCTCTATTTTCCGCACCTTTCTGTAGTACGTGTGGAAGAACAGACGAACACCCAAACGAACATTTTAAACCACCTACTCTTTGCCAGGCGTCGTGGACGGCTACCTGTCCGATATCACCTTCCAGATGTCTCCATTGGGATTTTTAACAAACATGTGGGGTAGCTACCAACCGTGTCTGTTTTACATGGAAACCGCGTCATATATGAAGTCACCGTTTTTCCTTTTCCCGTTTCTCTTCTAAGGTCACACAAACAGCAAAACTGGGATTGGATTCAGCTGTTTTGTTTCAGAGGACAGAAAACTGCATAAAGTTGCTGTATTTCGTTAAAAGTTGAGGGCCATATGGTCCTAAGGGAAGAGTAATATTCCACTCTCCTTCAGCCCACAATACTATTAATCAAGCACTTAACCTTTTCTTAAGCTTGACTTAAAAATAGAGCTGCTCTACCTTGAAAAGAATCTTTCCCATTACCATTATTGATAATCATACTATTATTATGCTCTGCATTGTAGTTTGGTGGATTCCTGTTACCACACTGCACAATAATCATAACTCATACTGCAGAGTACAAAGTGTGCTCCGTACTCGGGATCCGACTCGCTCTTCAAATGCCGTAAGGTGGGCGTGGAAGGTGTCATCATCCCCAAGCACGGGGACCACGAGGATTAAGTGTTTGCCCAGAGTTTGAAAAGTCAGTGAGTAAATGATCTACAGGGGGGCCTCCTGACCCTGACTTCTGCCCCAGCCCTCGCCTGCTGCTCCTGGACTCTGCCTCACACTCTGAGTCCTTCTGCTGGTAATGCTGATGTCTTACGTGGAGCCAGCTGCGCACGTTCTCTGTAAGTGTCTTTAAAGATGAATGACACGTATTTGGGAGATGGCTCGGGCTGGCTGTAAAATAATCTTTTTCTATAGAAGGCGAACTAGTTTACACGGAAACTGTGCTTAACTTTGGCCTCGGCTCCCGTCAGCTCAGCTAGCTGGGTTTTTGAGGCTGTCTTAAGTAACTCGTCAGAGTAAAACAATCAAGGCATGGTTTATTTAGGACCCACTGTTTTAAAAAGTTAAATGGCACAATATGTAAAAAAAAATGAGCAAACAGAAACAGAGATATATTTTGTAAGTCTAGTGGAAAATGGCATATGCGTGCTCTGAAGACAAAAGATATTTCGTAAACTTGTGAAATTAATGAGTGATTCAGAACCCGTTACCTCAGGTTGAAACTTTCCCTACATGTAGTTAGGGTGACCACACCATCCAGAGACACCTTCGGGGTTAAATTGAGAGCTATCACTGACACCACACAAAGGGTGTAAACGGGAATTGCCCTGGGCAAACCAGGACGCAGGGCAATCCTACCTACAAATACTTAAAACCTGAATTTCGTTCTTGAAGAAGCCTAACTTAAACATTGAACTTAAAGATAATATTCAAGCAGGTGCAGAAAGAGATGAATGAGGATGCTAATAATACAGATACAGGACATACAGTTTCTAAATTAAAACGTACCAGACTTTTGTTTGTTTACATTAACTTTACCCCAGGAGATCACCAAAATAAAAACGAAGACACCTCCTGCATTCACGGAGCAGTTTCTCAAGTGTCCTTTCCCTGAAATCAGTAAACGAACTGACGATTCTCCCAATTACTTACGCCATACGCCCAGTGTCGTCTTCTAATGGCACGGAGCCAAGATCTGGGGACGACACGAGCGTCTAAGGGTTAAAATAAAAGCACTGCACTTGAGAGTGAGCTGAGAATTGGGGCGCACAGAGCATTTACAGTGGATTACTAAGCTTCCCAATCCACCAAAGAGCAAAGTCCAGTAATAGAAGACTCCTTTGTAGCTAACTAAAAATACATTGTCACTGGATTTGTCCAGTTTTATGTATAAGCAATACTGCTTTCACCTGAACTAATACTAGTAGTCATATAAGCCCCTTATTGCCATGTGCTGCATTTTTTTTGCTAATCTTCAAGGATTTAGCTTCTTTGCCACATACCTCAGGGCACCAACTGATAAAGCTCTAACTCTCCATTTTTCCAGGACACCAGCAGTGCGGCCTTGCAAAAAATGAAAATCGCTCAAGAGATTTAAAGGGGAAATTTATTTTTAAAATCCTGACTTGAAGCAAAGAGGTGGATTTTTAAAAAGCTTATCTATAAAGAATCAGTTTAAATTTAAATTCTATCTTGGAACTCTTTCATGCATTCCAGCTTTAAAGTTTATCTTCTGACAGGGACTTTCTGCAAAGGTAATGGCCAGCTTTGTCAATATAATCTGGCCAAGTTTTTATTTTCTATGTTTTTCAACATTAAACTTCTTTCATTAAAAAAAAAAAAGTACGTGTGCTAGATAGGTAGCAGCAAGCCCGGTGAGTGCCACGCCAGGTCCCCATCCACGCTAACATGCCCAGAAATGCCCGGGACAGCACTGGTGAAGAGCTCATTCTGACCACCTAATATTCTGGATGCAGAATTATAACGGCCCGTAAGCGCTCTGTTGTCTTTCTTACCAACTGAGGTCTTTACAGTAATTTAATTTAGAAACTTATTCTAAATACCGATAAACTGTTTAAGACATGAAAAAGATAGCCAGAAGAAGTCCTCTGGTGTGGTCAAGCACGACATGTAGAATCCAGCAAGGACAACCGAAACGGAACGCGGGCTTTCATTAAGCGCTCACGTCCATTCATACGAACTTGGAGAAGGCCCCCCGCAAGCGTCCATAAAGTCAAACCCGTGCGTCAAGTTACTGGCTTCCTCTTGGAACAGATACAAGAAACAGGAAGGGGATAATTCCCCCCTTTTGCTGGATTTTGATGACCATTCTATTTACTGAAATAGAAATATTCTATTTCACTAGTTAATCCTGGGAGCTGATGAGAAAAGACTGGAAGTGAGTACATCACTCTCAATCGATGGGAAAACGCTGACAACCTTTGGTTAAAGGCACAAACCAGTAAGACTGTCTGTCATTCTCTATATACTAAACTATTTTAATTCAATAAAAGATCATTTGAGGGCAAATGCTAAGGGATAGGGGATAGATTAAGGAAACATGAACATTTTAATTGTTCCTGTTCCTGAAGTCATTCAAGTGCAGAGGACCTCACTGTTCGTGCTTGAAAATATGGCCGCTGAACAGGAGCTCCCTAAGGTCTCTTCAGGGACTAAGATCTTCTAAGATCACAAGGTCACCTTACTCCCGAGTGCAAAGCCATGGTCATCTCTCACATCAGCTCCGTGGAGGGTGACTGGGAAGGCCGTTTGGGGCCGTTGCTGAGACAGACCTGGGCCAGCTCCCAGCTCCTCCACCTACCAGCTACGGCAAAGCTATTCAACCTTTCTGTGCAGTTTCCTCAACTCGAAACAGGAGTGACACCACCAACCCCCTGGGCTGTTGGCAGGATTCATCCGTCAAATTCTGGCCAGGTCTGGCGCTTGCATGCACTCAATAAACAGCGGTGACTGGTATCATTTACTATCTGAGTTGGTTCACTCAACAGCGGGTGTTAGCTCAAAGTAACATTCATCAATCAGGATAAAAATCGGGGGAATCCTTTTTGGAACTTATGAGCTTTTCACTACAAGCAGATCTCAATCATCTGTGGGCTGATCATCAACATTATTGGTTAGTTGAAATAAAATTCTGGAGAGTCACCTTAAATGATACCAAACTGGTCTTCGCTTAGAGTTTTCTACGAGAAGACAGAAAAGAAGGCCTGTATAAGCCGAAACTGTCTTGGAGAAGATTTGAAATTATTGCTTTTAAGCAGAGGTAACCCATACTTTATGAGGATGCGTCTCTTCCCAGTACTGGATGGAGAGACAGTGGGAAGGGAGCAGAGGGCTGGAGAGGACCGAAGAGGCTGGTGCGGAACTAGGAAGGGGCGGAGTTAGAACGTAGAGCCATGTCAGTCCGATGGCCACAGCCCATGATCTTACTGGGCCAGCACTGGGCCGATTCACCTGCCGGCTGGCACATCGTCTTTTTTCGGATGGAACTCTACCATGCCCTCTCAGATCATATGCAAGAGCCTAAAAATGTGTTTCCAAATCTGACAGATAGATTTGGCTTCTGTCTTACTGCAGGTTCTGTGTGGGACTGCCCACTTCCATTAACAAACAGTGAGACATTTTCCTTTTTTTTCCCCACAGCAATCCTCCTTCCAAAAAACACTTAAAACACCGAGGGTAAGTTTTAATTAAAGTAGCCCTGTAACATTCATCTAAGCTTCAAAAACCCACAGTTACAAAATTAAGTCATGTGGTATGTGCACCGGCAAACAGAAATGGAGACTGTAACCTCTCTGAAACGTCCTAACGTTAGCTTCATCACTGCTAAAGCTACTGTGGCCGTGTTCGTGGCTACTCAGCATACTTGGTGCGGATACATTTTCCACAAACAACTAGTCTGGTTCTCTTTAAAAGAGGTGAAAGGTCAGACCCCTCACCTTGACTAGTGCATACTACTGCACGTAATGGGGAAGAACTGTGCATAAGTCACTATATTCCAGATGATTACCACTTCTGGAAAGATGATCTTTCCTCCCAATCATGGCCGCTAAGCCAGGTGCCTTGCCCACATTATTTCAATTAACCCAGTTTTTATTTAATGCTGGAGAGTATCGTGGTTAAGAACATCAATTATAGCACCTCACAGCCTGGGTGGAGATCGGGGCTCCTGCTCAAATACCTGCGAGGTGTGTCAGTATGGGCGATGCTGTGACTCTCTCTAGGCCTCAGTTTCTCATCTTGAAGTGGTAACAATTATGCTCTCTTCCTTACAGAGTTGTGGTAAGAGATTAAACTTACATGTAGTGTCTACATGGTGTTGAGCCCACAGTAATTACTCAATAAATATTAACTATTACTGTTTTGCTGCTTTTCAACATGTGGTCACCATATCTCTATGCTAAATAAAGACGAAGCACCTCAGGAGTAAAGACACTAAAAAACACGCTCGGGATCTGAACTCAGACTTGCTGGATTCCAAGCCCAAGGCTCCTTCAGCCTGCTGTGCGGGTCTCCGTTTAACTGATGGCATCTGCATTGGTTCTTGTGTTGATAAATGTGGATGTGGTTGGTGAAAGGTTTCTAGGGAGGTAAGATCTATATGGGGAGATGTTTTTCTCACAAGAATGCCCTTGTTGGCTGTTCCGGGTCAGTGTGTGTGACGGTGGCCCCTGGGAGATGGTCACGGTGAGGAGGCAGGAGGACACTGTGGTCCTCGTTCTTGTGACAGGACCTCGTCTCGGGGCGGCCAACATGTGCCTCATTTGGCTCTGCGGATGTGTAGGAGGATTCCTAAGCCTGTGTCACCCACTGCAGGGGTACTTCCGTTTACTCGGATGGCTTGGCGCTTGGGGAGGACTAAGGGGAACCGGAAAAGGAGAAGTCGAGGTTTACGTTAGTATCTCCATTTCTCCACCCCGTCCATGGCCCCTGCCTGGGCTGCACGAGCTTTTATCCTTTCCTGTCTGCACGAAGAGCTAAACTTTAAAAGGTGCCAGGGAAGAAGACATGATTTTTCAACACTGTGAGCAAAGCTGACTCCGCCTGTCATAGGTAAGTTAGCCGGACCAGCAGCAAGCTCTAGTTCCTACACTTTACGGGTAGATTCACAGTGAAATAGTCCACCATCAGCATCATCTCCATTTCCTGGGCACTTACTTACGTGCCAGGCATAGTACTGAGCACATCTTAGACGTAATCTCATTTAATCTCAAAAACAACTTGCCCAGAGTCTTACAGCTAAAAGAAGTCAGGATTCAAACTCGGGTCTAACTCTGGAGACAATTCTGTTTATTATGTTTAAAGGCCTTAGAAGACAGCCGACTGGCACACATCTTTATCTTTTGTCACTTATCTGAGCGTAACCCATAGAAGCACCACAAGGACTTGTAGGCTTCTGTCAGGTGGGCTCTAGCAATCGGAACCCAGGCCTGCCCTTGGGGAGTCGGAGGGACTCTTCTTCCCCAAAGTCAGCTAGGAGCTGCCTTAAGGCGGGGGTGAGGGGAACGGTGCCCCACGCGGCCTCGTGAGGGCCTGCGCTGAGCTGCCGGGTGGTGATGGCTGAGGCTGTGTGACCTCCATCTTGGACAAGTCACTCTCTCAGACCCAGCTTCTCATCCACAGAGAGTGACAACAATGCACGTGCCGGGCCTCGGTCACAGGTGTGTTAGGGGAGAAAACAGGGTGCGCGGAAGTGCCAGGAACCGCGTGTGAGCCCCATAACGGCAGGGTGATCTTTAAAACGGAAACAAGACTGGGGTTTCTGTGTCTTGTGCACTTGCTGACATTCAGTTATTCATATTGGAATTTCTGTTCTACTTCTTCATATTTTAGAATAGCCACAGGGGACAGAAAAAGAACAAAGTTAGGCAGAAACACGGGAGCGTTGCCATTACTGCCTGTCAGCTAATCTAATTTTTCTAGGTAAGTTTGAACTTTAAACAAAATGGCAAAAATACCTGTACTAGATCTGCCGGATGTCAAATACATCTTATCTTATTATGTGGAAAACACGACTGGGAATAATTTTCTGGCCACCCTCCAAGAGGACTGCTTCTAGAAGGCAGGTGAAGCATCTCTGGGAATCGGTGAGGATCCCACCACGAACACGGAGATGTTTTTTATTAAAGAAAGTTGAAAAGAAATTTTCCAACCAACCAGTCAACCACTGTGACCCAAGTAGCACGAGCTGAGGAGCAAGGCCGTAAAGAGCAGAGGTCGCATTCTGTGCGCAAAGGCTTGGGGTCCCGGTTTCTACAAAACTGCGGGATATATATGGGTTTCTCTGGCCGTACTCTGGGGAAGCCTGATTTACTTACATCGTAAAATATCTGGAATTATTTTCTGCCCCCCAACCAGGCTGCCCGATCAGCCCAGATACTCAGAAACATGTCCTAATCTTATTAAAGCAGAAAATAGAAGGATAAGAGATGCTGCTCAAAGTAGTGAACAGTCATAACCTTAAACCCTGGCAAACACGGGAGTCCTAAAGGAGGGATCCCACAGGCCCGGCCATCTTCGTAAAAGAGCCAAGGTTGTGCCTGTGCTTAAAAAAAATTGGACGTTGTCTTTTTTTGGGGGGGGTGCTAGAGTATCAAACATTCAGGCACGTGGGGCACCTGGGTGGCTTAGTCGGTTGAGTGTCCGGCTTCGGCTCAGGTCATGGTCTCGCGGTTCATGGGTTTGAGCCCTGCGTCGGGCTCTGTGCTGACAGCTAGCTCAGAACCTGGTGCCTGCTTCAGATTCTGTGTCACCCTCTCTCTCTGACCCTTCCCTGCTCACGTTCTCTCTCTCTCAAAAATAAATAAAACATTAAAAAATTTAAAAAAATATTCGGGCACAAAATAGAGTGCAGTATACCTAACAATTACAAAAGTACTATTTACAGTTTAGGATTACAGATTTTGTTTTAACTGCCAGGGATTCGTTAGCATGCTTAATTAATAGAAGGTTTATAGTCTGCGATTAGCTTCCTCTTGGGCTATGAATGTGTTAACATTTTTCAGCATGAAGGGGGCTTGACTGGAAGTTTGTGGGTCTTAATATTAAAAGCCAATCCTATAACCGCATCACCCAGCTCTTCCTGGCTAACTTACAGGCGACTTGCATCCCGAATGCGGATCTAACTGCTGGCTTGTTTTACCTGCATTTTCCCACTGGACGGTGGGCAGACAGCGCCAGAAATGGAAAAGTGCTTACTTTTTCATGCTTGTGTTTCTCCTTCTCTTTTTCTCTCTTCTCTCTCTCCCTCTTCTCTCTCTCCCTTTCCTTCTCCTTCTTCTCCTTTTCTTTCTCCTTCTCTTTCTTTTTCTTCTTCTCCTTTTTGTCCTTTTTCCGTTCTTTCTCTTTCGGCTTCTCTTTCTCCTCAAACAGTTTCTCGGGGAGCATGGAGGACAAGGCGGGCAGCCCGGCCGGGACCCTGGCGGCCGCAGCGGGGCTGAACAGGGGCAGGGCCGTGTCCCGGGGGGGCACCCCCAGGGGGGCCGAGGGCGTTCGCATCTTCTCCTCCCGCCCTTTGTCTTTAACCTTCTCTCGGTCTCTCTTATCTTTATCCCGCCTGCCCTTGTCTCTATCTTTCTTCTTATCTTTATGCTTCTCTCTCTCCTTCCGTACCAGCCCGTCTTTCAATCTCACTTTTGCATCGACCTCCTCAAATTCTTTTATTTTAAACTTATAGGGGTCCGGCTCTTCATCTTTAAGGAATTCCTTCCAGGGGTACCTGGCTTCCTTGGTGCTCTCCTTCTCCTTCTCCTTCACTTTCTCTTTCTCTTTACTTTTTTCCTTGCTTTTGTCTCTTTCCCTCTCCTTATCTCTCTGCTTCTCCTTCTTCTTCATTTTGGTCTTCAGTTCCTTTTTCAACTTCTTCTTGACCTCCACGGATGAAGGCGGCTTGGCCTTCTCCTCATACGCCTTGTGCAGTGGTTCCGGGGTGGGAGGGGAGACAGAAGGAGAGGAGATGTAGGGGAAGCCGGGAGGCACATTTGGGGGAGCCCCCATCTTTGCCTTCCGCACAACCTCATCGATCGAGGCGTCCATGGTCCACGAGTTGTCGGAACTCGAAGCCCCAACAGGCAGAGGCAGGGGGGTGGGCCCTGACTTCGGGAGGCTGTTGGAGGAGGTGGAGGCTTTTGGAGTCGCACATTCCGCACCCGAAATCCTCTTGGGGCTGGTAAAAATGTCTCCCTCGGATTCAGATCCCGAAGAAAACTCGAAAGGGTCTGGCTCTCGTTCGGCGCAAGCCCGTGCAATCACGGCGTTGATGGAGTCGTCGATGGTTCTGTCCGTCACGACCGCCTTCTTCGGCTGACTCTCACTGTTGAGTTTGCCAGCGTCCGGGGGCGTCTGTATTGGTTTCACCTGGAGGGTTTCTTTACTAAGCTTTTCACTTATCATGGCAGAAGGAGTCCTGTTGGGTGTTTCGGGTCTGACAGGTGCCGGGGGAACATGGGTCATGACCTTGGGACTCTTGGGGCTTTTGGGGCTCTTAGAGCGTCCCGGAGACTTCTTCTCTTTGGATACAGTTTTTGGTGACCGAATTGGACTTCCGACCATTGCTGGTGACTGAGTAGTTTTAGGTGATTTAGTCTTCTGTCCCGGAGAACTAGTTTTAGTCTTTGCTTTAGGTGTAAATGGTTTTGTTTCTAATGGTTTTGTGATTGGCATCTGTGATTTTGCGACTGGGGCCAACATCGGTGGCTCTGATGATGGAGGCGCGAGGTCCGTACTGTCTTGCACGTGGACCGGGGAAAGCATTGGCGGAATCTTCTGGGTGTTTATTGAGCTGAGGGGTTCTCGAGCTTCCAGTAAGACTACGTCCAGGGTGTCCCCTTTTGTGCTTAAGAGGCGCGGTCGCTTGATGGCTGGCATTTCTTCGGCCTCGGGACTATCCAACGGTCTCTTACCCAAGAAATTCTCATCATTAATAATCTCCTCCTCCTCCAATTCATCATCTTCTTCCAAGGGGACCTGCATGGCTTCTGCTGACGTGCCGCCGTCGGTGGGCACCTGCTCTTCTTCTTCTTCTGGAGAGGAAAAAGAAAAGAGGGGTTACTGGAGCCTTTTAAAAGTGCTAACAAACGAGACCAGTGCTTCAAACATGATTTCTAGG
The DNA here is from genome assembly GCA_004023785.1 of Mungos mungo. NCBI lineage: Eukaryota > Metazoa > Chordata > Mammalia > Carnivora > Herpestidae > Mungos > Mungos mungo. The sequence goes on from PISW01002163.1 coordinate 262,663, forward strand.
GAAGAAAGGAATTTGTGGACAGTGTGTAGGGTCAAGTGGTAAATCTTCAACGATCTCCCAAACTTGTACTCATCCTTCCTGGAAGAGTGGAGATCAATGACGGTGGGTATACAGCCGGCTGGTCTCCCGCCTCCTGAATTCTCTTCCTGACCTGGCTGAATACAGTCTTTCTCCTCCTTCCCCCATCTTGTGTACACTTGTGTATGTGCACCCCCCCACCCCCACATACATTATCGCTAAAGATCAAGGGATGGATTATTTTAAGACTCCTGTCCTCAGAAATGACCAAAAAAACCTCATACAACTTTTGAGGACTCTTATAACAAATGTTAATTCTTGGAGGTGAGAAGACGCAAGCTGGATATGATTTGTATGCTACGTCGGTCTTCTATTTTGTTTGCTGATGTCAGCACTCCGAGAGCTGGTATGGTGCAAATGGCATACATCCTGGCTTTGACACTGGAAAGATGGTGTTTCCGCTAGCATTCTGGCACTACAGACAACAGGCCTGAGGCAATCTCTTAACCCCTGCGGCCTATTTCCTGACCTTTCCAAAGGAGCCAATGTTACCTGACCTGCCTACTTGACCGAGGAGCTTTAGGATCACATTATTCCTTTCTACACGTGTTAGTTAAGCATATCCCGGTTCAGTGGGGGACACAGTATATGTGTAGAGCACGGAGGAAGCGATCAGCACCACAGAGAGATGAAGAGCTCCAACAGTTCAAACAGAAACAGATTCCGGCGATGTTAAAGGTCTAAGGGAGCCTTTAGAATCAGGCAGTGCTCTGGGTATGCGGAGCCCAGGAATGGTAAGTACAGGATGGAGGAACAGATGACAAAGAGGTGGCGGTGGAACACAGGAAGTGTGTAAAAAACAAGGAAAAATTCGTCTGGCGAGCAGGGTGCAAGATGGGGACCAGCACAAAGTGAGCTCCATAAGCTGCATCCAGATCCTAGAAGCTTTGAGTTCCAGAAAAACTAAATGATCTTTAGTCTACAGGTAGTTTGGAGCTAGGGAAGATTTTTAGACAAGGAAGAAAAATCACAGGGTATATGTGAACAAATTATTCCAGCAGGACCACAGATGATGGATGGGAGGGCACATAATCACGGAGAGGAGACGAGTTAGAAGTTACTGAAACGATGTAGGTAAGTGACAACAGGGGCTGAACAGGATAGGCAGCAGTGGAGGCAGGTGACATTTTGAAGAGAGAATGAATGGACTCTAATAAATGATTGGGTCTAAGAGTGGAGGAAGGAGTCAAACACCATTTCAAGGCTCTGAGCCCCGATGAGTGAGCAATGCAGTCATTAACAGAAATAAAGAAATAGAGAAGAAAGATGATTATTAATTAGCTCAATCCCTAGACATAGAGTTGGGTGAGCAGTTAATGATGTCTGGCCCAAGACAAATTTGAGACATAATTACTGTTAGCATTACTTGAGAATGACACTATCATCCGTCCAGGTAACTAAGTCAGAAACATCATTCCAGACCACTTCTTTCCTTTTTCTGCATTTCCACACTGTGGACACAATCTCCTACTGCATGTCCCCGCGGCTGCTAGTGTTAGCTCCTTAGCTCAAATTCCTGGCGCCTCTTCTCTGTCCTTCTCACTAGTCTCTGAGCCTCTAGCTCCACTCCCATCTTTCACGTTGCCTCTCACAGAACTTCTGAGACCACGGGAGCGGGGGAGGGGAAACACAGAATCCGAAGCAGGCTCCGGGCTCTGAGCTGTCAGCACGGAGCCCGATGCAGGGCTCAAACCCACAAGCCGTGAGATCATGACCTGAGCCAAAGTCAGATGCATAATCGACTAAGCCACCCAGGTGCCCTCCTGCATTTCTTTTAAAAGATTTTTTTAAAAGTAATCTCTATATCCGATGTGGGGTTCAAACTCACAGCCCCAAGATCACGAGTCGGCTGCTCCACTGACTGAGCTGGGTCAGGTGCCCCGGATGACTTCCCGTCTTAAGAACCTTTCATTGGTCCCTACGACACTACTTTGCAAACGTAGCTCCTTGGAGCCTGAGGGTTCTGCGGACCCCTGCACAGTAGAGGCTGTGTCCCCTATTCTCTATTAGATGGAATGGTCACCCATACGGTTCTCTATCTTACATGCTGAGCAGCCACAAAGGCTTTTGTTGCGAGGCTCCAGCAAGGTGAAAAGCGGTATTCTAAAGGGTAACATCAACCCCGTTCCCCCAGCACCACCTCTGCGGTGCGCCACCACCGGACTCGGTCCTGAGCCCAACCAGCCGCGTAGACCCATGGGCAGCTGCTCGGGGACACCGCCGTGTCTGGCTTCCGTGCCTCTGTCCAGGCAGCTCCCTCCGCTGGGCACGCTCTGCCCCCATCGCATGTGGTGACTGTCTCTTCTTCTTTTTTTATGTTTATTTATTTTTTAGAGTGAAAGAGAATGAGTGCAAGTGGGGGAGGAGCAGGGAGAGAGGGAAGGGTGGGGAGACACAGAATCCGAAGCACACTCCAGGCTCCGAGCTGTCAGCATAGAGCCCAACGTGGGGCTCGAACTCACAAACTGCAAGATCATGACCTGAGCCGAAGTCAAACGCTTAACCGACTGAGCCACCCAGGTGTCCCACTGACTGTCTCTTCTTAGCCTCCAATCAAACGTTCCCTCTTCCGGGATATTTTTCTTAGCAACTAGAAGTGGCCGTCCCCCGCCCACCCCCCACTTCGGGCTCTACTCTATTCTGGTTCTACAAGCAACAAAGAAAGTCTAGAAGATTTACTATCTGGCCCTTTGCAGGGAAGTTTCCAGACTCCTGTCCTAGATCTACACTATTCAGGAGATTCGAACAACCTCTTGCAACCTATCTTTATCAAACGAACAGGCAAACATATGAAAAAATTAGAAAGAGGACCACTTTGGGATATTCTCCAAGTGAATGAATAAAGATTTTTAGAGTACTTATTACTGTTATATTTCTAACTTCCAAAGTACCTCCTCCTACCTGACCAAGGTTCATAAATCCCAGTATTGCCAAAGCAGAAAGAGGAAGTTAAGTTAGGCCTGGGCAGCACAATGGGCACAGAATACGTTGAAGTAGGCCTTGTTCTCCTAACTCTGGAGCTGAATCCGGATCTGGAGCAGCTCTGGGAGTGTCAGTCCCCCAGGGAAGGCCTTGGGAGGACGCCCTGGGCGGCTGGAGGGGCTACTCTCATGAAAGCAGTCCCCAGAACGGGAGCTCCTGGACTAACAGGGAGGCAGTCATTATACGTCCTCCAGATGAAAGTCTTTTGCTTTTTTCTTTCTTTCTTTTTTAGCTAGAACAACTAACTAGACTTCAGTTTTCAAACTACTAGATAATAATGCTGGCCAATAACAGAGATACACATTGTCAAAGTTAACCCTGCAATCCTTTTTGAGAAGATTAAAATCAAACAAGCAAACCCAAGTCGCCTCACTATATCCTGTGGAAAACCACAGAAGAGCGCAAGTCCCGAGCTCGCATCTACAGGTCAAGTGGGTATCGCCTCCGCCATCTGCCCTAATCACGCTGTCCTGTCATGGAAGTAGCCCAGAGCTGCTGGGGACACTTTTTAGGGATAACGGACATGTTAGTGAGGGAAGCGAGCTCTGGACAAGTATTCACGTTCATGCTGTGAACGGTATGATAAGGGATGATTTACAAAACTGGTATTTTCAGTTCTGCTTGTGTTAAAATTTGGCTAATGTCAACAGTGATAAGACTTTTGATTTGATTATCCTTTGTGTGAAAATTTATGCAAAATGATGATATCTGTTATAACTGATCATTAGTACTGTCATTCTTCAAAGAATACCATAAATTATAACTTCTATACGCCTAGGAGTAAAAAGAAAAAGATCCTGACAATAAGAAGAAAAGACATATGAAGAACCATACTTAATCCAGTATGAGACCTTTATTTTCAAAAAAAGTGTCAAGTTTCTGGTACAGGTTCATGTCCACTATCAAGAACCTTATTCTTCACATAAGTTCACTAAAACATAAAGGTTATAATTCAATCTAAGGAAAAACCCATATTAAAAAGTAACTTCTCTTTCTGTCAAATGCTCTGCATACGTGGTATGCTTTCTCGTTTGTCAAAAAGGGGGAATGATGGGAAATAACGTGAATGACTCAGCACAAATTTTTCACCACAGTCAGAAACACAATTCAAAAGAGATACTTAAGTGGTAGCAGACTGTCTTAGGAGGTACGGAAAAGGGGAAGAGGGAGATCTCTTAGAGACCGAAGTCTTCTCATTTAAACAATCCAAGTCAACATTTGATTGTGAAATTATTTTTTAACTCTAAAAAAAATTTATTTTAGAGAGAGAGGATGCATGAGCAGGGGAGAGGGAGGGAGAGAGAGAAAGAGAAAGAAAGAGAAAGAAAGAAAGAAAGAGAGAGAGAGAGAGAGAGAGAGAGAGAGAGAGAGAGAGTCTTAAGCAGGCCCCATGCCCAGTGCAGAGCCCAGTGCAGGGCTCCATCTCACAAACCATGAGATCATGACCTGAGCTGAAATCATGAATCTGAAGCTCAACCGAATGAGCCACCCAGGCACCCTTTTAACTTTTTAATTTGAAATAATTTCAAACCTACAGAAAAGCTCTAAGAACATTACAAAGAACTCACGAATATCCTTCACCCAGTTTCACCAAATTAACGTTTTCCTTCAGTGTGTGACTGATGGCAGAAAAACTGTCAAGTTCTCTCCGTACGTATCAGAGAGAAGCCGTCTGTGTTAATGTTCATCTTTCTAAAATCTCACAGCTGTAGATGCGAGCGAGGGAGACACCACAAACTCCACTCCCATGTCCCTCCGTCAATGACACAAATAAAGATTCCACACTTGCTACATTTCCCAGGGGAGTAGTGAGAAAAACATGCTTCTTTACCAAACTTCTCGAACAAAACATAAAACAAGGCTTAAATAAGGCCTGAACACACCAAAAGGGGTTTTAATGGGTTAATCCTAAACTACTATAAATATTGACTTAGAACACAATGTCTTTTTAACTAGAATAATAAATGCCTTTAAAGAAACACTATAACCTAAAGAGCTCATGGAAATTAGGGGGAAAATAGAAATTGTTTTCATATGGCACTGAAAGGTCTTTATCTCATTAACTACACAGACGCATGCAACTTGGACAGTTCCTGGCACGACCTCAAAATAGGCAGAAACTATACTTGCATTTCACAGCTTTAAATATAGGGCCAGTGAAATCCTATCTGCTTCTACTTCACCAAACATTACATGTATTTAAAACTAGATTTCTTGTGATTTTTTAAGAAATATACATGCAGAAATTTCCAGCAATTATGACACAGACTTTCCTATTTTCTTATTAGTTTATGCATCCTGCCGTTTTTATAATAGATTCCTCTTTTAAAAACGAATATGAAAGGGACCGTTTAAAACGCATAGGTTTTCAAAAAGCACTTTTCTGTCTATCTGGATACGAGGCATATTTACTGTAACGTTCCTGTAAGTGACTCACCATTGCTACTACTCATTCATTCACTCCTTATTCATTCACTCACTCATTCATCTACTGAGTATCTTCTAAATTCCCCCGGGGAAAGCACTCTGTCAGATCCTAGGAATAAAGAGTCAAACAGAACATGATTTCCTAGCCTGAAGAATCTACCACCTTCTGTGGCCATCAGTTCAACTGCCGCGGCAGGGATCAGAACAGGTTCGTGCACAGACACACCCAGGGACAGGAGGACAGAAGGGATCCGGACTGACCCCACATCCGGCATCTGCTTCCAGAGCCACGACTGCACCCAGCACAGCCCACGTAGTCTCCCGGGACAAAACAGGCTCATGTGCAAAACCCAAGTCTTGACATCTGACCTCCTACTTCTACGAGCTGAAGATCTTTTACGGGGGCCGGCTCTACATGTAGTTGACCGTATAATGTATAAGGTGGGCTGGTCTAAAGGGCAGGACAGAGCTATTTCTGTCCCTCACTCTTTCACGGACGGCACGCAACAGTGCTCGGCATTCTGACCACTTGATTTATGTCTTGGAGAAAGGGAGCGTCTTTAAAATGCTGCCGTCAAAATATTTTTAAGACTGGAAAGCTAACAAGTGAACGACTGTCTCCTACTTTCTGAGGTACGAGAGTGAGAAAATGGAATGTGACTGAAGTCCTCTAAGAAGACTGAGGACTAAAAGGGTTTAGAACACAGGCTCCTGCGGTGGGGGGGGGGGGTGAGGCTCGTGTGGGACCTTGCTGTGTGGAGGGGGGCCTGGGGCAGCTGGGAAGCGATGGGCAGACAGACACTGGACGTCTGGGAAAGACAGGTGGGTGGGGATATAGAAACTATCCATAGCAACATTTTACTTTTAGTTCCAAATGAGGCTAAAAGCATTTTATAAGAATCCCACCTACATCCCCTCATACCGTATTTTTTACATTGTCCTGTCTATAATGTAACAGAAATTAGACCCTTAAAACACAGCTCAATGTAAATGGGTAGGTATTTTTTAAATAAACCTATTTACTTAAAAAAAAAATGAAATTACTAGCAAAGACAAGACAATTAGGCAGTGACAATTCATATAGTACAACCAATCAATAACACAATAAATTAATAGCAGAGCGAAGATGATGTGTTATAAATACTTATACACACACTGCCCCGTAGAAGAGCACTATTTCACACACATTCCGCACAATAAGGAACGAAAATGCTATATACGCCAGCCAACCTGAAATGACACCAAGTATTATAAATGGCCTAATCTATATGTTAATGTTGTTGTATCACATAACTGCAGCAAGACGAAGATAACAATATGACTTTGGGGTTTCTATGGCTACATCCTGGGCTAACGGGCCTGCAGGGGCGGGCAGCTGACACTGCGCGAGCTTTCTGAGTGCTTCTTTTTGGTTATTTATGATATGATTTATGATAACGACAACATCTCCTATTTTCTCTCCTCCTCAGGTACAATAAATTGCTATCGTTAATCACCCTTCTCGGTTCAACCGTGATTACAATAGCATAATAGGGCCTAGCCGCGGTGATACTGTGGGTTTTTTAAAAAAGAAAGAAATACAAGATCTCGTCAGACAACGTCAATATCTCTAATATTTTAATCAACTTCCTTTACGTCTTTCAGAATAAATTCCGTAACAACTAAGATTCCACACAAGGACGGAAGCCCTTCGTGGAAGTTCAGTGTCACACACTCACGGCTCACCACCACCGTGATTTCCTCACGCGTGCGACGGCGGTAAGACTGCGCACGCTGTGATCTAACAGCAACACGCTTTCTTTTCCAAGACAGACGACGGCAGGGCTTTTTCTTCCTTTATCGATAAAACGAATCTTAGTGCTATCTTTTTCCTCCCCAGAACCAAACAAATTAGGCAAATTAGCCATTCATCTATCAGAAGGCAACCAACAGAGAGAGAAGAAAAACTTGGCAATCATTCAGATGTGTGTGATCTGCCTTTGCCAATTATCGGCTGTGAAGATGCTTCATCTTTCTGAACTTCAGTTTCCTTTTATGCCGGTGAGGATTCACAGACAGTACTCCCTCTTCTGAGTAACAGTAAGACAAAGTATGTAAAGAACCCAGCACAGGGCCTAATACATGAGTTAGAGCCTAAAAACAGAAGATACAGTAATTCGTCCCCTCCCTGGGCTCCTCCAAGAGGTGGGGCCTACTTCACGTGGGCGGTCAGGGACCTTGCTTGGGCCGGTGGGTCAGAGTTGGCAAACGTGACGTCAGCAGAGGTCTGGAGCACGTGCACACTGGGCTTGCCCCCCTGCTGCAACCACCCCCACGTGGATGAGCCAGGGCCAGCCTGCCGGATGGTACTCATCAGACTCATGAGTGAGGCCATCGATGACCAGCTGATCGCAAACGCACAACCAAGCCCAGCCACATCCGGCCAAGGACTGCCCGCTGGGCCAACCCAACATCCCAGCTCACAGCGCTGTGGGCTCATAAAGAGCTGCTCTTGTAAGCCGCTCAATGTGGGGGCGGCTTGCTACCCAGCAATATGCTAGTCATGTGTTCACACACAATGCGCAGTGGATTCGTGTCATTTGCGGTGTTTATGTTCTAAGAAGGTACCGCGAACTCTAACTTAGCAAAAAACAGAACCCCTGTTCCCAGAGGATCTACAAGGTTAGGTTCCTGTGAGTCTCTTCCAACTGCAGATCAATACCTAACCTTGTTTTATGTGTGCCTTTGTTTAAGGACTTAAAGACATCTCATCTAATATATAGTGTTGATCGACTAACGCTGAGCTCAAAGCCAGCAGCACTTCAGGATGCCTGAAGGAAGCTGATCTAACATGTGCACGTTTTCCACAAGCCATAACCAGGCACACTATCCAGCACTTCAGCCTCGGGCTTGGGGCCGTTTTACTTATTTATTTTTTATTTTTTAAAAAATGTTTTTTATTTATTTTTGAGAGACAGAGAGAGACAGCACAAGCAGGGGAGGGTCAGAGAGAAAGAGGGAGGTACAGAATCCAAAGCAGACTCCAGGCTCTGAGCTGGCTGTCAGCACAGAGCCCGACGTGGGGCTCGAACCCACAAACCGTGAGATCATGACCTGAGCAAAGTCAGACGCTCAACCAACTGAGCCACCCAGGCACTCCCTTGGGGGCCATTTTAAACAGCATATGCACCAAGAAAAAGGAAAAACATACGAAGAACATGGCGCTAAACAGACCCTGAGAATGACACTTGCTCACACTGGGAGAGCTAAGCCGCAAGGCAGAGTGTCACCTTGCTTGAACTGGGCTGGAAACGTGCAAACGTTGGGCAACTCAAACTCTTTGCTGCACGCTGTGTGTCCCCGGGCGGCCGTGAAAGCCTCATGCTGACTCTGGGGCCACACACATGTTTTATTGAGGACACAAAAATCACACAGATGGAATCCATACCTAATGAGGCTCCACTATAACTATATGGCGATAGACTCATCAGCAGTGAATACTTCCATGGACTGCGGATTTAAAACAAAAGATTTTACTTGAAACTAGTTCCAGTCCTCAGAAGGCATTTAATGAGAAGATTAAATATGGGTTAAGGACTGTGACACTGTGACCATATCTGGCAAAGCATGTTTCCCGCCCACAAACTGGGACATATTTTAGTTTACAGATGTCAAAGTACGCGCTGTGCGTGCACTTTCCGCTCAGGCACATGACTATTCTTTGAATTTCTGGAACCTACCAACCTCTTGTTCCCTTCTTGGCGTCTTTATAGCCACATATTCTGTTTCTCTCCACCAGGAACACTCTTCCCTTCATCATTTCCACGCTCGTCTCTCTTTCTCACTCTTGAAATCTTACAATAGCAGGAGGATTACGCGTATGTGCTACTTTCTCAAAGAAGTATTCTTGAGAGTCATTCTCTGTCTCCAAAATGACTTGTAACTGTTGGGTTGTTAGTGCAGGTTTTATCTGTTTCCCCAGCGAAGCTCCTCCCAGGAGGGAACCACATTTTTCTACAGCTTCTAAGCAATCGCCCAAGGCTGACACTAAATATTTCTTCAACACTGTTACTACTAGAAAAATAAGAAAATTGATTTTAGCATACTTCATTGATTCTAAGCTGTTGAAATGTGAAAAAAGTGTGCATCTCTGAAGTTGGGATGTCGTTTTTTATTATCAAAGTACCTTCTTGTCTCTGTGGGACAAGTGTGGTGACAGTGGTGTCACGGTCAGTGCCCGCCGAGGGGTGAGCGTGGCACTCTGGGTAAAATGACTGGACACTGCAGCTCCTTGATGTTTCAGCCAGCAAACCACTTAAAAATTTGACAAAGAAATATTTGTTCTATGCAATTAAAAAGTAACACTTTACATGCATTAGAAAGTGTTTTATTTTTGTGAGAGAGGGAGTGCGAGCAGGGGAGGGGCAGAGAGAGAGGATCCAAGCGGGCTCTGCGATGACAGCACAGAGCCCACGCAGGGCTCAAATTCCTGAACTGTGAGATCATGACCTGAGCCGAAGTCAGATGCTCAACTGACTGAGCCGCCCAGGTCCCCCTTTATATGCTTTTCATAGAAAAAAGAACAGTTTGGCAGTCTAATTGGCAGTATGTGTGTTTATTTCTTAGCGGTACATAAAAGAAAGGCACTTCTTAAACTGATGATGTCTCAGGATCAAAGAAATACGACAGTTGTCCCAAATTACAATGAAATGCCTACTATAGTCCTTCAATAGAACACAGAGAAATTGTTTTAAACTGTTAAAGCAACATTCAACTGGACATCCTAAAACCCAAGGGCCCACAAAAGGGGGCCCTTCCCAACTGTGAGTTGGCACGACATGGATAAGTGGCGTTTTGGTTGGTGCCCTGCGATCTTCGTTTCCCTTCCCTCCCCGCTCTCACTGACGTAAGACATCCCTTCACCAGTTAGATCCTGTATCTGATCCTTTTCCCTAGGCTGGCTGGGCACATGACCTCTGCGTTCGGGGACAGTGGCTCGAAACATGCTCTTTATTTCAAGCCCACACTTCATCACGAAGGCACTGTTTCATTCTAGTGGAACTGGCAATGAACTAGAAGACGACCGTGGCTCACAGAACCAGCCCTTTCCTGTTCTTTGTGCTGATGAGCACAAGACTCTTCATCTGTGCGCATGCAAAAATAATGTTGACCCTGCGTGCCTCACAGGATTATCACGCGCAGTCAGTGAAAAGTCAGTGTGAAATCCTGTGGAAACCCGTTCCAGTGGCCGCTGACGTGCGTGGTGACAGCAGCTCGGATCTTCACTGCCGCCTCTCCACTCACCCAGCACCGCCCAGGCGCCGGCCCCGGGGAGCAGCGGCTCCCTCCCTCACTCTGCTCGGTTTTCCCCCAGCTATACATGTGCCATCAGGAGATTTTAACAAAATCATGAAAAAAGGAGAGCTCAGCATAATTACACAATGGCTGTTGAGAAGCGAGATTAGAAAGAAGACCAAATTTGGGATGACTCCGGTCTGAAAAGGTAAGAGAAACATCTATTCAGAACCAAAGGATACATCTGATGGGGAAAGAAAGGCAGTATTCGGGCTTAACGGTCTCTTCCCATCAACCCCAAAGATGCTCATATCCAGGAGACGGCCTATAAGACCTGCTGCTGGTCTCTCAAATTTGGTGATTCAGAACAAACAAACAAACGACACCCCAAGAAGCCGTCCATATACAAACCACAAAAACAAGCAAATCACAACAGTATAAAAACTACCAGAAAAATGCTGTGAAATTACAATCAACTCTTTCCTGGCCTGGATGCAAAGTAGGGCAGGGGAGCCGAGAGGCTAATCACTCTGTAATAGAAATGACCACATACCTCAACTGCAGATTAAAAAGTCTTAAAAAACAGAATCGGAAGTACTGAATTTCCTTACCTGGGAACTTCATGTCAACTTTCTTTGATACGAGCTATGTCAGAAAGTCACACTGTCTCAGGGATGAACGTCTCGATATCGCACTTGTGTGACTTTGCACATAAATGGTTCTGACTACAAAGCGCTAACGATGACCACACCCATTCACCGTTAAGGCCTCGCGATGGTTGGAGCGACTCTCCAACTCCAAATGCAGACTCGCGACATCTCCCCACTCAGCATCTTCCAACGGCTTCACGTCACAGTTAAATTCAAATCCCAATCCCTGAGACCTCATCAAAACAACAAGCTTCTGCACAGCAAAGGAAACAATCAGCCAAACTAAAAGGCAACCGATAGAATGGGAGAAGATATTTGTAAATGACATACAGGATTAGTATCCAAAATCTATCAAGAACTTATCTAACTCAACACCCAAAAAAAACAAATAATCCAGTGAAGAAATGGGCAAAAGACATGAATAGGCACTTCTCCAAAGAAGACATCCAGATAGCCAATTGACACATGAAAAAATTCTCAACATCACTTACCATCAGGGAAATACAAATCAATACCACCTCACACCTGTCGGAATGGCTAACATTAACAACTCAGGCAACAACAGATGTTGGTGGGGATGTGGAGAAAGAAGAACCCTTTTGCATTGTTGGCGGGAATGCAACCGGTGCAGCCACTCTGGAGAATAGTGTGGAGGTTCCTCAAAAAATTAAAAATAGAGCTACCCTACGACCCAGCAATTGCACTATTAGGTATTTATCCAAGGGATACAGGGGTGCTCTTTCGAAGGGACACGTGCACCCAAACGTTGACAGCAGCGCTATCAACAACAGCCAACATATGGAAAGAGCCCAGATGTCCATCGATGGATGAATGGATGAAGAAGATGTGGTGTGTATACAACATGGAGTGTTACTCGGCAATCAAAGAGAATAAAATCTTGCCATTTGCAACTACATGCATGGAACTAGAGGGTATCATGCTAAGTGAAATCAGTCAGAGAAACAAAAATATCATATGACTTCATTCATGAAGACTTTAAGATACAAAACAGATGGACATAAGGGAAGGGAAGGAAAAACAACATAAAAACAGGAAGCGGGACAAAACAAAAGAGACTCTTAAATACGGAGAACCAACAGAGAGTTGCTGGAGGGGTTGTGGGAGGGGGGATGGGGATAAATGGTTAAGGAGCATGAAGGAATCTACTCCTGAAATCGTTGTTGCACTTTATGCTGACTAACTTGGACATAAATTTAAAAAAAAATCCCAATCCCTTCTGCGGCCTCTAACATCCTGTCGTGACCTCGTGCCGCCCTGACCCTCGGCTCCTCTTCTGAAACCACCCGGCATCTTCAGCACTGCTCACACTTGCTCCACTGCGTCCCCGCACCCTCCTGATGGCCCTGAACGCAGTTCGTCCAGCCCCTCTCGTGGTTGCTTCGCTCACCTTCCCCAGGCCTCCGGGTCCCGTCCTCACAGGCCTCTGACCACCAGCCCTTCTGTGACCCACTTGCCTCCCATGCACTTTCATGCCCTGCTTTACGTCCACTGTGGTCACGCGCACCTCACATTGTGTTACTTGTTTGTTCGGCTATTTTGGTCTCACCCACTAAAACGTAAGCTTTCTGAGGGCAGGGGCTCCATCTTCTAGACTGTGTTCCCAGTGTCCAAAGCGGGGGCTAAGCCACAGAGGCCCTTAATGTTTGTTGAGCCAAAGCTTGTATGGCCAGGTGGTATTTCCTACTGGGAGGGGGGAGGAGGGGGGCTGAAGCCGGGGTGTAAGAACGTCACCTGAGGAAATACACAGTGTGTGACCAGCATAGACCCAGGGATAGACACGGCGACACACCAACATTTAAAGTAGTGGCAGGAGAGGGACACGAGAAGAGAATACGATTGAGGCAGGATGGCCGGCAAGTTGGAAGAAAACCACAAGAGAAAATACAAGCACCTACAAGGTTTCAGCAAGAAAGGAGCATCTGATTATGCCAAAGATGACAAAAGCATCGAATACACCTCCCTAAAGCTATTCTGGTTCACGATCACTGCCGTGAAATACAGAGGATAAAGTAATAGAAAAGTACCACTAACGCAACAGTGATGAGAAGAGTGCCATCTTCTTAGATAGAGGGAAGAAACTATCTTAACACCGATTAGACACAGAGCGGAGTAACTAATTAGGACAGCAATCGGAGACACGCCAGGGGAAAAGTACTCTCGGCACTGGGAGCCCGCAGGACGGCCACGTGTGGGATGAGGATGCCCGTTGGAGGCTCGGAAAGGAAACCAGCGTGGCCAGCGCAACGTGAGAGCAAGATGGAACTCGAAGGGCTGAACAGGTAGCTGGGGCTTCAGGGGTCATGGTGGAGTTTGTTTTAAAAGTCTGATCTGTGTTTGAAAAAGCCAGTGTTTCAGGCAGCTCTGAAAAGGGTAGGGCTTAGGTCATCGAGGACCTGAGCGAACAGCTCCAGTCGAGCGCAGGGAGCCGCTGCAGGGCAGGAAGCGGAGGGTGTACCTCACCCAGCAAAGCAGTCTCGTCCACTAATTCACCCAACAAATACTACAATCTGTACAACAGGCAACTCAGCTGTAAGGAAAGAAAACTCAGGGTTTCTCTCTCACGGACTGTACCCGCTGCTAGGGTGGACAGGAAACACGTAAATACATAAGGAACCCATAGTGACGAAGTGCTAGGAAGACAACAAAATAGGATCATGTGTTGGCGGAGGAAGGGCTACTCTAGGAAGAGTGGTCACTGAGGGAGGGACAGATTCGTGAGAAAACTGCGGCCATGGGGCGATCCTTAGCACAAGCTTTTTTGGGAAGAAAAGAGAGCAAGGGAAGGCCCTTGCTGTGGGAACAGATGTGCCTGTCCAACGGACGGAGGACAGGCGTGTAGCTGGGGGTGAAGCCCGCAGATGCGGGGGTCAGAGCGCACGCTGGCCTTGACTTCCGTGGAGAGAGCTGGGGTGTGTCTGAGCACGGTGGGAAGTCACTGGCCAGAGTTAAGCACGGAAGCTTGATTAAAAGAAAGGAAATGATTGAGAAAGGTAAGTGAAGAAAGCTGAAGGAAGGTTTTGAAAGGTTCACTGTAGAGATAAACACCACAGACTGTCAGATAAGACACACAAAAGCACCAGAAAGTAATATATTCCACTAACGGGAAGAGAAGAAGAACGGTAGTCATATGAAGCTTACAGTAACTGATCCGATTGAAAATGACCACACCCAATAGGAAATCAATTATTACATGAAATTACATACATACAAAATAACCATTAGCATGCATGCTCAGCACTGCTCTCCAACTTTTACACGGTGACGCCAACAGACATATGCCAGAGGCTGATGCATTTAAGAGAGGTTGTTTTTCTTGGGGTCATCCTTTACTCTGTTTTGCACACTTTGCTACCACAAACATGAAAACAAAGTACGAGAGTAGGTTTGAGTGGTGTGACGCTGCATCTTTATCTTGCACATATTCCTAGGTACGGAGTAACACATACTGTTAGCCAAACCTTGACTCGAATGAAGGACTATCCCAGTGCCCTAAATGACCTTGACGGAATTCTAGAAAATAGATCTCAAGACCTGGGGCTCCAAAGCTATTTTAGAATTAGCTCAGAATAATTGTCCCACAATATGAGTTTCTTGATTAATTGCTTAAGATAAGACCTCCCTTTCCTTGCTGGCCTCCGGTGGCTCCCTCTTCTTCCCATAATCACTTCTGTCTTGTTCTTCTAAACCCTGGAAGGCTAAGGGAAAAATCAGAGATACACCAATTCCATTACTCGGGGATTAGCTAAGCGATAACCCTTTGTATTCCATTACTGACCATTATTTGAGTAATTATTCAGTAACTATCGTACGTTTGAAAGATGCACTAATTGTTTTCTGAGGCTCACTTCCGCTTTGTATCAGACAAGTGACGAATGTTACGTTCTTTAATGCTGCAAACCTACATTTGGGACACAGGAGAAAAATGACTAGTAACTTCTACTGCATTTCATTTTTCTTTGATTTCTTTTCCTACATAAAAAAATAAAAGCTGAAACAAGAATAATTAGTCTGTTGAAGGTCTTACTGACTAACTAGAAAATTAGGACTCTATTTTTGACCAGATTTATGTCTTGCAAGAGTCAAAGTTTTGCATAATTTAGACAGAAAATTGGCAGGGATGGCTGTTCCATCTAATTTCAGCAAAATTAGTATTCAGCCACCTGAATTTTTGGCAGAAGTCCAGTATGTTTACCCAAAGCAATAAGTAGATAGAAAATAAAAGAAAATTGACAATTGTGCCTAAATAAGTTACTTTCTCTCTTTCTCTCCCTCTCTCTCACATGCACAGACACACATTTTAAAAATGAGCAAATAATTTTAAAAGTATTATTTTGTGAAAAGACTTATGGTCGACATAACAGACGTATGGTCTACCACACTTAAAGTCTTAATATCAAC
Source organism: Mungos mungo (assembly GCA_004023785.1). Taxonomy (NCBI): domain Eukaryota; kingdom Metazoa; phylum Chordata; class Mammalia; order Carnivora; family Herpestidae; genus Mungos; species Mungos mungo. The sequence goes on from PISW01002163.1 coordinate 278,493, forward strand.
TGCAGAGAGAAAAAGAACACCCATCCCAATTTGCAAAGTACAAAGAACCTTATACTAGTGCGCGGACTCGACCGTGGTCTAAGAAGGGGTAAAGTTGTCTTTAATCCTCTACCCCCCACATAAAGCAAATCACACACATCACTTCTTGACTATTGTTGCTCAAGAGGACCATGATAGGGGCGATGATTCCAAATTCATCACTAATTGCTGTGGAATGCGTGTTAAAGAAAGCTGAACACCCCACAATGAGCTCTTGTGCCCCTTCAGCTCTCCCTAGAACATCAGTTGGCATGGAAGAAAAGGAACTAAGAGGCACACGCATGCGTTTAATGTTTCCTGGGCACCTACCATCTGTAAGCCTTCAGCTCAGGGAAAACTGAAAAGTATTCTTCGAGGCCATGTTAATTTTGTGCCTGGCAGAGTCCAACGTTTGGTGGTTCTGAGACCCTCCTGGCAGCTAGAATGGAATTGGCAGTGAACGGGAAGAGTGGTAGATGGTTTGGAAGCCATGCAGACAAGGTCCGCCAAAGAGAGGAAGAGTTTGCAGCACGCCCACTGGGCGCTGCGGACCAGGTGCTAATTGAGAACTCTAACAGGTAAAAGACCTCCCTCCAAAGGCTCTTCCACATGGAATCTGCAAACTGAGATGCAAACATCGTTTAAAATGAGGTGGTCTGCAATAATAAAAAGTAAACAGAGCACCAAGGCATCTCAGAAATAAATAATAAGAACAGCACCGTTCAATAGAAATATAATACATGCTACATAATGGAATTAAAAATTGTGGAGCTCCTGGTGGCTCAGTAGGTTAAATGTCTGACTTCGGCTCAGGTCATGATCTCAGGGACCGTGGAGTTGAGCCCCACGTTGGGCTCTGTGCTGACGGCTCAGAGCCTGGAGCCTGCTTCACATTCTGTGTCTCCCTTTCCTTCTGCCCCTCCCCCACTCACGTTCTCTCTTTCTCTCAAAAATAAATAAGCATTAAAAAAAGTTTTTTTAATTGTTCAGTAGCTACATTGAAATACTGAAAAGAACAGGTAAAACCAATTTAGGCAATATTTTAACTTGATATAGCAAAAGCTATTTCAATATGTGATAAATCTAAAAATAATTACTAATGAGATAGTTTAGCTTCTTTTCATACTGAGCTTTCAATATCTGAGATGAATTTCATCCTTATAGCACTTATCAATTCAGATACTAACTTTTCATTGGAAATACTTGATCCGTGTGTAAATGGATCCATTACATAAAATTTACAGTGGAAAAGTAGATGCAGATACCTGAGTTGTTCCAAACATACCTAGAAATTAATAGTGAATAAATTATCAGTTTTTAAATTTAAATTAAGTAAAACTAAATAAGTACTAATAATATAATATAATATAATATAATATAAACTAAATAGAATTAAAAATTCAGTCCTCAGGTGAGCCACATTACGAGTACTCTATGGACCCTTGTAGCTACTGGCTGCCATGTTGGATGTGCACGTCTAGAAATCCATTAGGACAAGTTGGGTTGGAGACTAGAAATTTTTAAGGTATGGATCAAGAGGTAACTGAAAAGCAGAGAGAAAAAGACTGAATATGTGGTTGACTAACTGCAATTAAAAGAAAACCAGAGAGGCAGTATCAGAAATAGCTGCAGAAAAATCACAGTTTATAAAGATGGGGTAAAAAAAAAACCCCAATAAAAAAATGAACACTTATTAATGGTCTACAGTGGACTGCACACTAAGGGGATGTCGGGGTCAGAGTTACTCAGCAACTTGGTACTCTAGGGCCATAACCTGTGGTTCCGCCAGCTGGCAGTGTATTCAGTGTCAAACAAGAGTAGATTTCAAATCGCCTCCTCATGTAGGTACTTGTCAAATTAGCTAACTTTGCCCCATTCCTCTGTCTGTTGCTAGAATACAGGCAGTATTAAGTGTGTGGGCTTGGGAGTCAGAAGGTTTGATGTCACATCCTGTCTTCATCACTTGCTGCCTGTGAACTTGGGGAGGTCTCTTCTCTAAGCCTCATCTGCAAAACGGAGCTGTTCTGGGTAATATCCATGTCATGGGGTTTACGTGAGGATACAACCAGTTAATGTCACCAAAGCACGTGGTGTGGCATCTATGACAGACAAAAAGTGGCCAATAAATGTTGCTATAATTAATTCAACAGCTGAGATCCTTACCATCTCTTGCCTAGATTATTAAAATGAAATAGTAGTTGGTCTTTTGCTTTCTGATTTCTTGCTACCTCCAATCCAACGTCTACTTTGCCACCAGAATTATCTTTTGAAATCAAGGACATTAATCATGCCTATTCTTCTGCTAAATAATCTTCAATGGCTTTCATGACTTTGCATTTGACCATACAACTTTCATTCAGCTCTGAGATAGGAAGAAATTTCAAATGCCCTCTTTATTATAGAAGACTTTTTTTTTTTAAAAGAAGATACCTAATACGCATCTTAAGAATTCAGAAAAACCCTGGGGCGCCTGGGTGGCTCAGTCAGTTAAGCATCCGGCTTCAGCTCAGCTCATGATCTCACAGTTTGTGGGTTCAGGTCCCGTGTTGGGCTCTGTGCTGACAGCTAGCTCAGAGTCTGGAACCAGCTTCAGATTCTGTATCTCCCTCTCTCTCTCTGACCCTCCCCTGCTTGTGCTGTCTCTGTCTCTCAAAAGTAAATAAAAAACATAAAAAAAATTTCAGAAAAACCCTTACCCAACCCTCTCCTCAGAGAGTGATTCCTTTAGTCTTCTTCCTATAGAACACACAAATGAACAAGAGTCCTGGAATCAGATTGACCCAGGTTAGAAATCTGATTCTGACACGTATCAGCTCTGAAACTTCAGCCAAAGCACTTGACCTCTCCGAGTTTCATGTTCTTCTCTAACATATACTTCGCAGAGTTACTGTGAAAACCATAATATAGTACCTAGCAAATGGAAGGCACTTAATGATTAGTTTCCTTCCTCTTTTCTCGGCAATAATACCCTCCTCTGTGAATAAAAGATACTTGTTTATATCACTGTTCCTCTTCTTAGCCTGTGAGTCAGAAAACCTGACCTACTGACCCTAAAGCCCTAATATAGATTACAGTGCCTGAGACATGATAGGCGCTAGATTTAACAAATCTTTGAATTAAAACGAACCACACTTTTCCAGAATGTGCAACATCTAATCATGTTTATTGTAGATTAATTTGAAAACTACATAGTCTTTGCTGAGAATTCACTAGAAGGCACAATGGGAATGGAGGGAGGCGCGCTGGTCAGAAATACGCTCTGTAGGTAGGAGAGATCAACTTTGGAGTATATATTTGCGACTAAAAACACATTCACTCTCAGATACATAGAATGTACGTGTTCATACAATGGTGTTTTCACCGGCAACACAAGGACTGCAGTTCTGATAATCCTACGACACGGATGGGCCTTGAAAACATTACACGAAGTAGGAGGAGCCCATCACCAAAGGTCACCTATTACAGTATTCCATTCACATGTCATGTCTATGTCTAGAACAGGCAAATCTATAGGGGTAGAAGGTAGACTGGCAGCTGCCCACGACCGGCAGGAGTTGGAGGAAATGAGGAATGGCAGAGGGTGAAAATGTTCTAAACTTGATGGTGGTGATGGTTGCATGACTCAACGAATATGCTAAACACCAGTGAGCCGTGCACACGTAAAATGGGAGAACTGTGTGGGATGCGAATTCTGTCTCAATGAAGTTGTATCACAACAGTCATCCACTCGATGACGATGTGGAGGTCGGGGAGGCTGGCCCTCCTCTTGGCAGTGGTGATACAGTAGGAATTGAAACACAGAGAGTCCTAACTTCACTGGGATAGAAAGCAAGAAAATCCCCAAATACATGCTATGGGGAGAAAAAGGCAGGATTCAGGGACAGAGTGTGATGGGGTGTGCTACTGTAGACGGGGAAGGGGTGACGCCCACGTTCGTGTGTGTGTGTGTGTGTGTGTGTGTGTGTGTGTGCTGTAAGTTAGCCAGTCGTGTAGAATGGGAATCTAGAGATCCTACGTGGACAGAAACCCTCCATACTGGATCCTTCGGCCAAAGACCTAACAGAGTGAACTGAAGAGTGTGGTTGTAAAAAGATAACTTTCTCTTCCTGTCACTCTAGAACGAATTTTGATTATAAATATTTTAAAAATCATTACCATATGTACATTATATTCTCAGTCCTGCTTTGGCTAAATAGTAGAGTAAAAATTGCAGCCAGAGAGAGAGAGAGAGAGAAGAAAGAAAACTAGCCCATCAACTATCACCCAGCACTACTGTCTTCCACCCTCTCACTGGCTTACACGGCAAGGAAAGTATCTTTTCTGCAAAATGCCTTAGGTATTTCTAGGTACTCAACACACGTCAAGAAGTCAGTGAGCGCTTATTTGCTGAGTAAGCGATACCTCACTATAGTGAGTTCGAGCACTTTAGAACTGACGTTAAGGGGCACTTGGGCAGGTGACAACGTAATATTTGCATTTAATGCTTTTCAGCTGGTGGGTTTTCAAGCCTCTTCCCTCTCAGACATTCTCTCCTTTTTTTGAGGGAGGTCATGTGAATTCTTACCACCTTCTCTTTACCTTCATTATCATCCCTTTTACTTTTGCTTCTGTCTAGACATCAACATTTTATTTTGCCGTTTCCTATACCCTCATCTTTCTCTGGAAGTTTCTCTCCCTTGGAGAAAGTCCCGGGGCTACAGCAGGAAGTCTTCTGTGACAATGTGGGTCTCTCAGAAGTCTGCTGCCAGCACCGGCTGGCCAGATGAAGCCCAACCAGAAACTCTGCAGGCTCCCCCCCACCCCCCTTCCTTCTCTCTCCCCTCTTTGAAGGCCTCGGAGAGCCCCCAGGGAACCTGCGTCTGCAGGACCGAGATCCAGAAGAAGAAGTAGGAATCCAGGAGGGGAGGCTGACTGGAGCCTTCTTCTACCCCGAGGGGACCACCCCAGCAGAGCTGACAGCGCTCCGGAGTCTCAGGGAACCGAAAGGAGTGACAGGCTCTGCATGACACTCAGCTTCAGCAGAATCCCAGTAGCTGCTGTGTTGAGGACAGACTTTGGGGGTGCAAACGTGGCCACAGAGGAAAGCTGGGAGATGACTGCAGGAGCCCAGGAGAGAGGTGACAGGGCCTGAGCCCAGGCTGTGGACAGAGTGATTGGTGGTCAAATTCCAAGGGCCTGGAAGTGGGAAGGGTCTTTTTGAGGGGAGGGGGTTGGTGCCTAATGGTTTTAAGCATTTTTAATTAGCTGCCAAGATCTAAGAATCCAGAAACACCCCTCTTCCCCCCATCTAAATTTCCTGCCTCTACTAAAAGGTCAGATGATCTAGAATGCTATACCCACACTCCCCAGGGGTGCAGTAGGGCTGCCCACCTGTTACCAAGTCCTCCAGCTCTTCTTCGGAATCTGTGTGTCCCACCCGGCCGGAAAGCCTGAAATGCACCTACCCCCAGGACCTTCTCTGCTGGCGCTGACTTAGGACTTGGTTAGATTCTCCAAAGTTTTCTCTGGAACTTGGTTTCACTAGGAAAGGCAAAACTTACGGTTTTAAAGGCCCTCAACAAGAATGTCTTATAGCATTCTTACCTGAATGAAGCAGTATCATATAAAAATAAAAACACATTTCAAAATGTTGCTGGCTAGGAGAAAAAAGCATTATAATTTTCAACTGAAAAACAAAAAACACCTGAACTATCAGAGGCAAGTCCTAGTAAAAATTCCAATGAAATTTAATTAAAATAGATAGGCTAGAAATAGGTTTGACAAAATATTTACCTTAACTATCTTTTCAGATAACTACTATTTATACAGTACACTTATTCTATGTGGAAAGCCCTACTGAGAGCTATGAAGGCAATTTCTGTGTCACCACAGACGTCTGCCACACTGACTCTCCTTTCCTCTGGCCCCTAGAGACACATTTCTTCCTAATCAGAATGATGAGTAATGAGAACATAATCGAAAGTTACAGAACTTAGTAAGAAACACTGGCCTGTCATCTTCTGAAATATAAGTGAACTGGAGCCACAGGACACAACCCCATTTGTGAATAAACCGACCGCAGAACAAATATTCCTGCCTCCTTAAGCTGAACTCAATCTGACACTTATGGGGGAAATGAAAAGAGGGAACTGAAATGGGGCCCATTACCTAGAACAAACAAGGTTCTAAAGTAAAATTTTATTGGGGCGGCTGGGTGGCTCAGTTGGTTGAACGTCTGGCTCTGGCTCAGGACATGGTCTCACGGTTCATGGGTTCGAGCCCCGCGTCGGGCTCTGTGCTGACAGCTCAGAGCCTGGAGCCCGCTTCCGATTCTGTGTGTCCCTGTCTGCCCCTCGCCTGCTCATGATCTATCTCTGTCTCTCAAAAATAAATAAATGTTAAAAAAATTAAAATAAAATTTTATTTAATATAAGAAAGTAGGAGCAGAATGCCAGAACCCGCATATACTTCTCTCTTTCTCCTTCACTGCTTACAAATAGGTTTGTAAAAACTCGGCTCTTACAACCTTTTTACTTTTGCTCCACACTGCTATCCAACTCAAGTTAATGCTTTCTTTATTTTTTTTTGTGACGCCTTGAGAAGTTACTGGTTTCCGCATGTCATGTATGTAGACAGGGGGAAAGGTTTTTCCCAGCCCCAAGAAATTCAGTCCATCAGGAAAGACATAAAAAAAAAATTCAGAATACAGTGAGGCCAGGGCACTATCAAATCAGAAAAGAGGGTTTTTTAGTCCTTTATCAAATTGCTCTGAAGAGCACGTTGTTTTTACTTGACCACTTCCCTTCACCACTCATTTCCTCTGACTGACACACCCTTCACCGGAAACGCCTTCCATGGTCCCTTGTAACTTTCTTATTTCTCATTACAAATAATCCTCATCTTACCTGACTTCTGTATAAGAATGGCTGCTGACTGCTCTCTTGAAATTCTCTTTCGTTACATTCATTTAAACTTTAGGTCAACACCAACAACAACAACCAAAAACTTTAGGTCAACAAATATGTATTGCGTATTGAGTCAATGTCAAGAAGTAAGGTAAGTATTGGACCCAGAGTGTCAACCAGTCGATGAGCTACATCTAGAAGGCAAACCCCGATAAATCTGCAGAATCCGCTGTCCTGAAAGACGGCTCTCCAGATTGAAATCTTTCAACCATTCCCATTTTGCCTACTAACCTGAAGATGACCCTTTTAACTTACAGCTTGATTCTTGTGGCTCTCTATTATAGGGTATGACCTTGACTTTCACTCTTTTTTCCCCTACCTTTCCTTCATTCCAGCAGCACTTCTGACCTATTTACTTCAACGAGACGTAAGCTTTCCATTTCTGTGCTTCTGATTATATTGTTTCTGTCTGAACGCTTTTCTCCCCATCCCTGCTTATCAAAATCTCATTTGTGTTACCAGGACTGTCTCATCATAAGTTTCTTCATGAAACCCTGCTTCCAATCTGGTTCGAGTTCTTCATTCTCCAAACCACATGGCGGTTTCTAACTTTCTGAGAACACCTGTGCTTATTATGTTTCATACAGTTACTTACCTGAGTTACTCAAGATTTGAAAACTGAAAGCTTGTCGAAGATACGGAGTGTGTCTTAAATCATCTTCATTTCTTGAATCTTTTCGTGCAAAGCTATAAATATCCATAGGATACTTATATGCGTGCCGTCATGCGCAAAAACAGTGAGTGCCCAAATACCTATTAGATTTCATTGAGTTTAGACCAAGTCATCTGGGGGTTTCCTGATCAGAGCTGTGTGAGAAGTAACAGAAGTCTAAGACATTCCTGTTCCACCCTATGCCCTGATCACTGGCTGCATAGAGAAGCTGAGGTTGACGTGATTTCCCTCTACATTTCACTGGCATGTTACCACTGTCAGCTGGAAGACAGTGCTCCTCCGGTCAGACACCACTCTGAACCGCAATCCTTTGTATGTGACTTAGGCATATGATTGCCTCTTAATCTCTGATGCCTCCTGATTTCCTAATTATGTGCATTGTTGTGCATTTTTTATTCATTCGTTGTTATGGGGACCATTTAGGCCCTCTTAATATGAAGATTTATAACTTTTGGTTCTGGGAAGTTTTCTTGTATTATTTCTTTGATAATTTCATTTCCTTTGTTTTCATAGTCTCTTCCTGGAATTCCTTTTCATAAGCTATTGCACCTTCTAAATTGATTCTGTAGTTTTCTGTTTTCTCCTTTATTGCTTCTCCTTATTTAACTGTTTAGATTTTCCTAACTTTATCCTAAAACCTTCCACAGAACTTTTTATTTTGATTGCTTACTTTCAGTTTCCAACAACTTGCTCTTGTTCTGTGACTGTTTATTCCACTCTTCTCTCTGGAAGGGGTGCGTGCATGCGTGTAATTTTCTCCTGCTTATTGTCTCTGTTTCTGGTGGGTTTGTTTCTTTTCATGTTGTTATTTTTCCTCCAATGTCCGGTAGTTACTGGCTGTCTTTCTATTGGCTCAAGTGCTCACAGAAATAATGGGTCCGTAGAAAGCTTGCTGGAAGTTCTGGGTGGCAGAGCTGGGCTCTGCTGGATGCTGGGCTTCATTTTAAGAAGAGCTGGCACTAATGATAATGAAATCATCCACAGGCATGTTCCTGGGACGACTCTGTCTCCTCAGAGAAGGCTCCCCTGATTTCCTATATGGTAGGAATGCAGACTTACTCCGACTTTCAGTACTGAGGGTCAACCCTGTGCTGACCATTGCCAATAAACACGAGCAAACAGACTTCTCATCTCGTGCAGAAAGATGGGTGAATGGTCTGTCACCCGGTAGTGAGTGAGCACCTGAGGGTCACTGCTCTTTCCAGACTTACAAATAATTCCTGTGGTTGGCTCCTGACCCCTTCTGAGGGAAGGATGAATAGAAGGAATCCTTCAAAACCAAAGGATTTTTAGGACAACAAAACAACTCTACAGGACACTATGATGGTGGATACATATGGACTCATGCCAACTATGAACCCTGGAGGAGACTGGCATGTCAACGTAGACTCGATTATAACAGATGTGCCACTCTAGTAGGGGAGGCTGCAGGTTGGGGGAGGGGGTATGGCAGTCTGTACTTTCTGCTCGATTTTGCTGTAAAGCTAAAACTAGTGTTCTAAAACATTAGGTCTGTTTTTTAAAAAAAGATACAGTTCAAGTCTTACTTCTTCTGTGAAGCTTTTCACAGAATTTTCTTATTCTTGACTCTTAATTCTGACATGTGAGCCCTAAGCATATATACTGTACCTGAAATTCTCCTGTGTCTTATCTCCTTGACTAGAAGCTCCTGGAGATGACTCCACAATGCCTACTAATTACTTTTTAAAAATTAAGCAAGTCTTATTTTATTTCAGAAAATACTGTTACCCACAGTGTTTCATTTCCCATGTGTCCGAAGAAATGAGCACATCACTAATACTCTGTTTACAGAATGCTTCTTAATTTACTGTCTATTCTTTGGCTTTATTTACAACTTTAAAACCATGATGAGAATCACATCGCCTCTCTTCATATGGGACTAGCTCACTGGTCCCAGATGTCACTGTCTCTCCTGGATGGTTCCCGCCGCCTCTGAACAGGCCTCCGTCCTGGCGCCCTTGATGGTTAGCAGCCAGAGGAGATTCCAGATCGTTTTCCTCCTTGGTCCAGAGCTTCCTCAAGCTTCCCATCCCACAGAGCAGCTCAGGCCCTGTCACAGCCGCCCGACACACACGCTTCTAGACCTCTCAGCGGTCCCCCGACACCCACCCTCCCACACCTCTCAGCGGTCCCCCGACACCCACCCTCCTACACCTCTCAGCGGTCCCCCAACACCCACGCTTCTAGACCTCTCAGCGGTCCCCCGACACCCACCCTCCCACACCTCTCAGCGGTCCCCCGACACCCACCCTCCCACACCTCTCAGCGGTCCCCCGACACCCACCCTCCCACACCTCTCAGCGGTCCCCCGACACCCACCCTCCTACACCTCTCAGCGGTCCCCCGACTCCCACACTCCCAGGCCTCTCAGTGCTCTCTCCCACTTACTCAGTTCTGGTTACGCCTACCATCTTCCTGTCCCCTGAATCAGCTAACTGCCTTGCAGGCGCAAGGCCTCTGGGTCTG